>BQNB010043296.1:18248-30077 GCA_026074375.1 Tanacetum coccineum
CAAAACTTGTTTTCTGGCCCATAATTATAATAAAATCCCATACCCGGTCCAAATCTAAATCTATAACAAAAAGGGTCAACGCGGGTCAAATGAGTCAATTTCACTGTATATCATTTTCACCTTTTCCCTCCCAACACACAATACAAACGACCGTGGTAAAAATCAAGCTACACAAGCACTCTCGTCCTTCTAGAAACATTCTCCTAACACCTCTGACAACTCACAAATCCACGTTGGCAATCCTAACGCATTTGATTGGAGGATGGGACGTGTAAGGCTTCCAATGATCAAGATCATTTGTTTGGAGGGTAAACAAAGATTGAAGGGCCAAGATTAGAAGTGGGGGAGCATCCTATAGCCTAGAAGCTTCGTTTCACTCCTATATAAAGAGCCTCTCATACATAGATTTAGGCATCTAGCATAGGAATTAGCTTAAGTTAGTAATTTAGCTTATTGTTTCCATTTTTACCTTATTTTAATTTGATGTATTTTCCTTTCCTTAAGCTTGTAATTCACTTTTTATATCAATAAAATTTTGTTTACATTTAATTCATGTTTTAATTCAAGTTTTCTTTATTGCAATTATGGTTTGAATAAGTTCAATTATACTCTAATAAGCTCAATAAGCTCTCTCAGTTACTTCTTAAGCTAGCTTATACTCAGTTAAGCCTTCAAAGCTTAACTGAGTTTAGATCCTCACTTAAATCTCTCCCCTTAATTTCCTAAGCTTAATTGGATGATAGGCCAGTTTGGGAAGGGCTTATGTACCCCACTAGCTTATCCTAGATAAGCTGGAGCTTTTGTAGATAAGCTCTCTAAGAGTATTTTAGCCCTTGTTTAGAGCAAAGGGCAAAGGTAGACACTCTCTTTTCAATTTGTAGCTTAATTTCTTGCTTAGCTTATCATACTGCTAATCTGCTTATTGCTTGCTTATTATTGCTTATTTATGCTTATTTATCTCTTATATGCTTGGTTCTTAATCTGTTTTATCAATTCTTATCTTAGTTTGATTTGTTTTTGCTTAAAAATGGTTTTACAAAAGTTAAAGAAGTTTTTGGGTTAAGTGTTTACAATGGGTCAAAAGAGGTTTAAATTCATATTTGGTTTTTAAAACAGTTTCATTACCTTAGATTTAGTCTAAATGCAAGTTCCATAAGATTCGATTAGGAAGTATTAAGCTTTGAAGGTTGTCTTAGGGAGAATGAAAGTTTCCCAGTTTTAAAGTTTTGCAAATCAGCTTATTTTGGGGATTGTATTAGAAATAGACTTGAATTATGTCAAAATTAATCTTTATTGCATGAATTAACATCTGTTTTTAGTCATAGGTTTTTGAAAGATATTTTTTTATGAAAATCAGTTAAGTAGTCAAGTTTCAAAGTTTTGGCTATAAGGGTCTCTTTGTGGAGATCATTTGATGTCAATTCATAGCTTATTAAATTTAGCTTATAATGGTCTTAAGTTTATATGTTTTTTTTAGTTTTTATTTGGTACAAATCCTTTTTGGAGTCTTAAAAATTAAGCTGCACATTATCATTTCTTCAAAAAACCAAAATACAAAAGTAGTGTGTTTGCCATTTCCTTAAGTCTTTTCTAGCTTATTTACTTGTCTAATTTTCTAATTTTTAGTTTATATGTATTCCATGGTCATCAAAATCAATCTGTTTTGAACTTTGTGCTCATTTGTAGTGCTTATTTGTTGATTATCTAGCTTAAGAAGTAGACAAACAGTCTTTTAAGCCTCTATAGTCTTTTTAGAGTCAATCTGCCTTTTAGCTAATTGGAATCTTTCAGCTGTTGACATTTCCTTATTGCTAGTTTGTATAGCTTATTGAGTCTAGGGTAGAGTCTATTTTAGCTTAATTTGTTTTACCATTTTCTTATTGAGTCTATTAAAGCCAAACAGTTTTAGCCTAATGTCAAAAATGCTTATAAGCTAAATCTGTCACTTTCTCTTAGCTTTTTTCTAGCTTATCTAATAAGTTTCAGTCATAAGTCTTTTTATTTAATTAGCTTATTTTTGCTTCCTGTGACCTCTCTTTAACATACCAACGCCCTAACACAACACACCTTAACCAACTGCCCTTGGGTCTTTTTCAAATATATTTTGCAAAATTAATTACTTATAGTCATTTAGAGTTATGCTTATACGTGTTTATTTACTTATCTTCTGCTTATTCATTAAGCAACTTTTCTAGTTTACATTTTTCTTAGATTCCTCTTAGTATTATGTACTTGTCATAATTTTTCTAGAATTTTTAGGATAAGTTTAGTATTTTTAATTAATTTTCTAGATTAAAAGTATTTTTAATTCATAATAAATAAAATAAAAATCAAAAAAATATAATTCTTTTTTCTAAAATTATTTTTAGTCATTTAGGATTTATAAAAAATAAAAAAAACATTTTTAGGGTTAATTTTTGATAATTTAGGTTTTAAGTCGCGTTTTTTTAATTCCCGTTAACGTTTTTAGTCCATATCTTTAATTGCCTTTATTGTTTGCTTGCTTTTACATGTTTATGCATTAAATTCCTTAGAAATAGGAAACCGAATCAAAATCTTAAAATCATTCAATTCACATGATCACGAATTTAACCCCGATTTTCAATTCACACCTCGTCGGGATACGACTCAAGAAGGTTTTGAATTTTACTTTGGATAAAAGTAATCTTCTAGAATCCTCACGTAATACTTATTACTATACTATTATTGATAATTGGTATTTTAGTTATATATATTATATATACTAATATATTAGTAATCAATTTTTGGCGCCGCTGCCGGGGAGGTGTGTTGTGATTATCGTGTTTCGTTCGAAGATTAGTGTTTGAAGACCCTTCTTCGTTGAAGTTATCGCTTTCAATTATGAATATTTTCTTCTTATTATAATAATATAATAATATAAAAATATTTTACACTTCTATTTTTATTTTCTTTTATTTTAATATTAAAACCGTTTGTTAATTGTCGTATCGGCTCATCTTTAGTTAACAAACTATAACAGAGGTATAAGGAGGGTCGATCTTACGATCTTTGACCCAAAAGGAGAAAGTTTTTAAAACGCTTCGCGCTTACTCACTCTTCCGCTTCTTTGTGTAAGAGCTACCGCGCACTTTTGACTTTCGGAACCAAAAATATTTTTCTTTCATAAACATCCAAAAATAATCTTCTTATCCTTTATATTGTTTAATTCTTATGGCGTCTCTCGATCAATGGACTTGTTTTCTATGTGAATTTCTGATAGATAATGATAAACGTTGTTGACGATGTCCTTGTGAGAGGTGTGGAAGTCAGATATTCGTTAAAAATCCAAATCTAAAATCTTTTAATGATCTTTTGAATTTTTCTGACCACCCTCCACAACACCAAACTCACTCTTTTAAGTCATATACTGACAATCTTAATTATGGTTATCCACCACAAGAACCATTTGTTTATAATCAGGATTCGTGCTACGAGCAAAACTTTGTTGATAATTTACAAAGTCTTCCACAACCCCAGTACGATACGTATTTTTGTGAGAACGATGCTTATTATGGCTACGATTGTCCACCTCAAGTCATGTTTGTCTACGATCAGGACCCGTGTTTCAATTAAAACTTTGATAATAATTTTCCACAAACTTCACCAAGTCTTCCACAATATCTTTGTTGTACCCGTTGTGGGGGTCCTCATGAGACTTTTCAATGTGATCAATTGATCTTCGATGAGCATTTTTGTGAAAACTACGGGGGACCTCATATGAGTTTTCAATGTCAACCAATGAATCAAAATTTCTATAATTCTAATTCTTCCGGTTTTGACCAATTTCAACCCCCGCAGTATCCTGTCAGTTTTAAACCTCGTGAGGAAAGTATCAAAGAATTTTTTGAAAAACACGCTTAAGAAATAATAACTACGGTGCAATCCGCTGTGCAAATAGTGATTAAACAACATGAGTAGGCAGTTCAGAAAGAGCAGGAGGAGCAGGCAGTTTTACTCCATATTAGAGAATTCCTATTATTGATGATGATGATGATGAGTATACTATTCAATATAGGAAATATTTAGAAAATGCTTCTAATGCAATCACACCCGACTTATCAACCGAGGAACCCGATAACTCTCTAAGTATGGGGGACGAGCATCTTGACACTATTTCAGAAATGGAATCGGACGAAGTAATAAAGTCTAGTGTTGAGGACCTTGTCCCAATCCTAAGTGAGTGCAAGGGTATTTTCAACAATATGAGTGATGTGCCTTTTTGTGATAAAAATCACTTTGATGCCGAGTCTGATCTTATAGACTCTTTTCTTAATCGAGATACTTCGATTGTTTATTCTCCTAAGATTGAATATCTTCTCGAGAAGTTCGCCGGAGAACTCGCTCTTATTCTACAGGAAATTTATGAAGTTGATTTTGATCTAAAAGAAGATATTCGTCTTGTTGAGCAATTGTTATATGATAATTCTCCCCCTCTTAATGCTTTAAAAGATCACTTTGAGATTTTCTCTGATTTTAATGATGATTATACTTCGAGTGATGACGATTCTTTTGAGAACATCGATTACGTTGAGGCATCGCCTCCCGATTCTGAGCTCTTCATCTTAGAGGAGGTGAAGGACGATATACTTTATGAGAAATTATTGAATATCAATCTTCTTATTGCTAAGATCGAATCTTTAAATGACAACCCCGCTCCTGATTGTGTGCTCAAGTCTCCTTCACCATTTCCTATCCCCATTGAGGATAGTGACTCTTTCTCTGAGAAGTCTGATACTTCTCTCTCTTATTTAGATAATTCTTTACCCGAATTCGAGACTTTTAGCGATCATACTAAAGAAAAAGTAGTGGTAGTACCACTACTCATGTTGATAACTCTCTTCCCGAGTATGATTTGTTTCTTTTTTAGATTGAGCCCGATCAGGGAGAGTTGATTAGCATTGTTATGGATGATATTTTGAGAGAACCTCGTGTTCATGAGCCTAATGTGTTACCCACCCATCCCACCCTTATGCTGGATTCGGACTTCATTCCTTCTGATGATTCCCTCAGATCCGATCTTGAAGTTTCTTTTCCTTCCGGAACTAGAAACAAGATTTTTGATCCAGGGATATTCTTTGAAGTCCAATCCAAGAGATTTCTATCTCTAGATACTTTTTCTATCTCATTTATCCGTAATCTTCTTTGTCCAGTGATTGAGACTTTGCTTCCATTTTCATCCAAAAATGAAGAACAAGTTTTCAATACTGGGATTCTTTCTTCTACTCTCTTATCTCATCTGGGAAAAATCACTTCTAATTTTTCTGAGAGCCCGATGATGATTTGTGGAGAGGACATTCCTATCTTGGATGTTCCTTATCTCTATTTCTATCATCCTTGACCAACTCAAGTATGGGAGATCGAGTCAGGCTCAAGACTCGGTTAACAAAAATAAGCGCTTCGTGGGTGGCAACCCATGCTTATCCTTAACAGTAGTATATTTATTAATAAGTGTGTTATGAGGAGGCTCACCTTTTCCTTTCTTGTGTTTGGTATTTTGTGGTTTATGTCTAGGATTGCCCATATTTTGAAGACTCTCGTGCTCGTGGTTTTGTCCATCATCCACTCGATCTTCAATCCTTCGTATGCTTATATTTAGGAATCCGATATCCTAGATCTTATTGATTTAACATTTATCTATTAGCATACTTAATTAACGGCTTTAGATTTATGTAGAGACCCCTTAATATTTAGATAATGCCTTGAAATTAGTATGGGGGTGACAGTCTCACATTGAGGACAATGTGTAGTTCTAGTATGGGGGAGGGGATCTTTTGATTCGATCTTACTTGCATTTGCCTTGTCTTCACGTAAGCCCGTTTTTCTACCAAAAATAGCAAAAATATGAAAAATTTAATTTTTTTTCAAAAATAGAATAAGTGTTTAGACATGATGTTTTGTCTTTTTAAGGAATAAATTTTGACTTGATCGAGCATGTTGCGCTCTAGCTTTCCCCTTAACTTATATAAAATTAAGCTTTTGCTAGTCTTTTATACAAGAAGATTTAAAACGCGAATTCTAGCTTAAAAGAGCCAAGAAGTTTGCCAGTTTCCATGATAGACTTTAAATATGCAAAGCTTGTTTTATTAGACTAAGCATTTGCGGATCTTTTTATTAAAGATTTTAAATTTACGAAGAATGAGAAATGATAGAGCTTTTTATTAGCTTAAAAGAGCCAAGAAGTTTGCCAGTTTCCATGATAGACTTTAAATATGCAAAGCTTGTTTTATTAGACTAAGCATTTGCGGATCTTTTTATTAAAGATTTTAAATTTACGAAGAATGAGAAATGATAGAGTTTTATATAAGTTAGATGTTAAACATAGAGTAGTTGGAACTCTTTAAGGCTCATAGAGGTTAATTGTGGCTTTTTGCTCCCACCAGCTTAATAAACTTTATATAATTGTTGAATAAATAAAGTCACTTTAGGTTTTTGCAATTCTTAGTTTAAATCACTTCGTAGAGATTCCTTCGGTTTAAATTAAGGTACACATCGAGGTTTTGTCAGTGTTGTGGGGAAATAGACTCCTGGACCATGGCCAGCTCGCATACCGATATGGCAGTTGTTAAAAGACCATAGGACTTAAAATTTAGCTAATAATAATAATAAGTTATGTAATAAACCGAAGCCGAAATAAGACCACTATCTCTTACCGGCTCATAACCGATGTGGTAGTCGTTTAAAGGGTGGAGGTAATAATAATAATAAAACTGTAGGCTATTAAAAGTATACTGCATCTTATCGGCTCACAATCGATGTTGCAGTCTTCTAAATAAGGCACATAGTAATAATCCGAGACTGATAAAAGTTTATTCCATCTTGTCGGCTCACAACCGATGTTGCAGCCTTGTAAAAGGTCAAGGAAATTACCGAGGTCAAAATATGTTTGCTGCATTTTGCCGGCTTACAACCGATGTTGCAACCTTCTAAAGGACCGAGGTATAATAATGTTGCAATAATAATAATAAAGCCAAATTTCGACTCTAGGGTTATCTAAAAAGGATAACCCCTAAATCATGCGAAATTAGAACCTTAATGTGGACCTTATTCTCACCATATCGTCTCTTTAGGAAAGGATTTCAAACTAATTGTGGTCTAAACCGGGTTTACTTTATAAAAATAAGACATTAATTTATTTGTCACAAATAATAAGAATAAAATCTTTAGAGGATTTAGGAAATAAAGGAGCAAAAAGTTAAGTTTATACTTACACAATTTGCATCTATGAGTAGTGTTAGCATCTTAACTTGTATTTAATAATGATTTAGTTTTTAAGCTTGGTTTGGGGTAGGTGAAAAATCAAGGACGATGAATTTATTCTTTAAATGTTTCTTGTTTCGTGAAGTTATATTATGAATGTATGATAATAATAAATGCATAAAAATGGTTAAACGGGGGGCTTTTCAAAACTAATAATTTCTTAATCTCCTAGATGAACACTTAGCTACTTTTCTAAGTAATTAGTCTAGGGGGTTGAAATTTTTGGTTTTCTAAGTTTGTATTTATGACATTGCGTGAGGACACGGAAATAGCTTAGTATAGGGGATTTTGGTATGTGCTTAAATACACATACCTTTTACCTAATCAAACAAGCTAAAAAGACCAATAATGACCAATAAATACAGAAAAATGCATTGTATTCGTTTGTATTGTGAATTGTGTCTTGCAGGTAACAGATATTTAACAAAAGGACAAAAAACAAAGCTAAAAACAAAAAAACCAAGAACGAGAATGGAAAGAGCGTGAGAAAACCGCAGCCGAAGGAGAAATCATCTCAATCCTGGCCCAAATTCCATAAACTAGCCTATTTATATTGAAAAGTCCAAAATACACTTAACAATTTGTTAAGTTATTGCATTGGAGGTCCTTGAGTTTTGCATTATTAGTCCTAAAGGACTAACACCGGTAGTCCTTACTCCATTTCACCTAAGGTCCTAAACCATAAACAATCGTTAACCTTAACTACCGTTAGTCCACATCCATATAACCATAATCCAAAACTCCTTTTTTGGCCCATAATTATAATAAAAGCCCATACCCGGTCCAAATCCAATTCTATAACAAAAAGGGTCAACGCGAGTCAAACGAGTCAATTTCACTGTATATCATTTTCACATTTTCCCTCCCAACACACAGTACAAATGACCATGGTAAAAAATCAAGCTACACATGCACTCCCGTCCTTCTAGAAACATTCTCCTAACACCTCTGACAACTCACAAATCCATGTTGGCAATCCCAACGCATTTGATTGGAGGATGGGACGTGTAAGGTTTACAATGATCAAAATCATTTGCTTGGAGGGCAAACAAAGATTGAAGGGCCAAGATTAGAAGTGGGGGAGTGTCCTATAGCCTAGAAGCTTCGTTTCACTCCAATATAAAGAGCCTCTCACACACAGATTTAGGCATCTAGCATAGGAATTAGCTTATGTTAATAATTTAGCTTATTGTTTCCATTTTTAGCTTATTTTAATTTGATGTATTTTCCTTTCCTTAAGCTTGTAATTCACATTTGATATCAATAAAATTTTCTTTTCATTTAATTCATGTTTTAATTCAAGTTTTCATTAATGCAATTATGGTGTGAATAAGTTTAATTATACTCTAATAAGTTCAATAAGCTCTCTCAGTTACTTCTTAAGCTAGCTTATACTCAGTTAAGCCTTCAAAGCTTAACTGAGTTTAGATCCTCATTTAAATCTCTCCCCTTAATTTCTTAACCTTAATTGGATGATAGGCCAGTTTGGGAAGGGCTTATGGACCCCACTAGCTTATCCTAGATAAGTTGGAGCTTTTGTAGATAAGCTCTCTAAGAGTATTTTAGCCCTTGTTTAGAGCAAAGGGCAAAGGTAGACACTTTATTTTCCATTCGTAGTTTAATTTCTTGTTTAGCTTATCATACTGCTAATCTGCTTATTGCTTGCTCATTATTGCTTATTTATGCTTATTTATCTCTTATATGCTTGGTTTTTAATCTGTTTTATCAATTCTTATCTTAGTTTGATCTGTTTTTGCTTAAAAATGGATTTACAAAAGTTAAAGAAGTGTTTGGGTTAAGTGTTTAAAATGGGTCAAAAGAGGTTCAAATTCATATTTGGTTTTTAAAACAGTTTCATTACCTTAGATTTAGTCTAAATGCAAGTTCCATAAGATTAGATTAGGAAGTATTAAGCTTTGAAGGTTGTTTTAGGGAGAATGAAAGTATGCCAGTTTTAAAGTTTTGCAAATCAGCTTATTTTAGGGATTGTCTTAAAAATAGACTTGAATTATGTCAAATTTAATCTTTATTGCATGAATTAACATCTGTTTTTAGTCATAGGTTTTTGAAAGATATTTTTTTTAAGAAAATCAGTTAAGTAGTCAAGTTTCAAAGTTTTGGCTATAAGGGTCTCTTTGTGCAGATCATATGATGTCAATTCATAGCTTATTAAATTTAGCTTATAATGGTCTTAAGTTTATATGTTTTTTTAGTTTTTATTTGGTACAAATCCTTTTTGGAGTCTTAAAAATTAAGCTGCACATTATCATTTCTTCAAAAAACCAAAATACAAAAGTAGTGTGTTTGCCATTTCCTTAAGTCTTTTCTAGCTTATTTACTTGTCCAATTTTCTAATTTTTAGTTTATATGTATTCCATGGTCATCAAAATCAATCTGTTTTGAACTTTGTGCTCATTTCTAGTGCTTATTTGTTCATTATCTAGCTTAAGAAGTAGACAAAAAGTCTTTTAAGCCTCTATAGTCTTTTTAGAGTCAATATGCCTTTTAGCTAATTGGAATCTTTCAGCTGTTGACATTTCCTTATTACTAGTTTGTATAGCTTATTGAGTCTAGGGTAGAGTCTATTTTAGCTTAATTTGTTTTACCATTTGCTTATTGAGTCTATTAAAGCCAAGCAGTTTTAGCCTAATGTCATAAAGGCTTATAAGCTAAATATGTCCCTTTCTCTTAGGTTTTTTTCTAGCTTATCTAATAAGTTTCAGTCATAAGTCTTTTTATTAAATTAGCTTATTTTTGCTTGTATTTAGCTTTTTCAAATAAAAAATGAAAACTAAAAAGTTTGTGCAAAAAGAAAGGTCACAGGACTCGAACCTGTGACCTCTCTTTAACATACGAACGCCCTAACACAACACACCTTAACCAACTGCCCTTGGGTCTTTTTCAAATATGTTTTGCAAAATTAATTACTTATAGTCATTTATAGTTATGCTTATACGTGCTTATTTGCTTATTTTCTGCTTATTCATTAAGCAACTTTTCCAGTTTACATTTTTATTAGATTCCAATTAGTCTTATGCACTTTTCATAATTTTTAAAATATGTTTAGTATTTTTAATTAATTTTCTAGATTAAAAGTGTTTTTAATTCGTAATAAATAAAATAAAAATCAAAAAAATATAATTCTTTTTTCTAAAATTATTTTTAGTCATTTAAGATTTATAAAAAATAAAAAAACATTTTTAGGGTTAATTTTTGATAATTTAGGTTTTAAGTCACGCGTTTTTTTAAATTCCCGTTAACGTTTTTAGCCCATATCTTTAGTTGCATTTATTGTTTGCTTGCTTTTATGTGTTTATGCATTAAATTCGTTAGAAATAGGAAACCAAATCTAAATCTTAAAATCATTCAATTCACGCGATCACGAATTTAACCTCGATTTTCAATTCACACCTCGCAAGGATACGACTCAAGAAGGTTTTGAATACTTTGGATAAAAGTAATCTTCTAGAATCCTCACGGAATACTTATTACTATACTATTATTGATAATTGGTATTTTAGTTATATACATATTATATATACTAATATATTAGTAATCACTCAACCACAAGCTTATTAACAAACTCATCTGAACCAATAAAAGACAAGTCAGGTTTTGAAGGCATGAAATTTCCTGTGTAGGGAGATGGAACTGCATTATAGCCTAAACCTTTCTTGCAATAGTCAACTATCTGAGACTCTATGAGCTTGTTTAAACTTTTAGATGTATTTTCAAATTTATCTACATTAAGTTGAATGTCATCTTTTTCTTTTTGAGCTATTTCAAGCTTCTTCCTAAGCTCTTTAATAGTTATTTCACATATATGGATTTCAAATTTTAAGCCCTTAATATCTTCTAAATAAATAGAATCATTTGTTTTATAAAATTCAAGTCTTTCTTCCATAGACTTTAAACCTGTCGTATAACCTAGAACCATTAACTTAGATTTCTTTAAATCTTTTAATAGTTGATCATTTTGAGATTTAGGGGATTCAACAGTTTCTAAACAAGTTTTTGAACAAATAGAATCATTGGATACCTCTGAGTTAGAATTTGAAGATGAGAAAGCCATGAGTGCATAATTAGGCCCTTCCTCTGCCTGATCACTCCAGTCATATCCACCAAGACCATCACATGACACCAAACCTATGGAAGTAGATGTTTCCACGGGCACACTCCTTCTTGATCTTTCCTTGTTCTTGTTGTCTTGATTTCTTGGAGCTCTGCACTCCCTAGAAAAATGTCCCCTCTTGTGGCAGTTGTAGCACTCTACTTTGGACTTATCAAAACTAATAGTCTCATTGTCATTAACAGTAAACTTCCTTCCTATATTCTTCAAAAACCATCTGGCCCTCATAGTCAACATGGCCATTTGTCATCCCAAATCCATCTCTTTTATGTCATCAGGATGGATTTGTTGCAAGTCCTCATGTGCAAGTTGAGGACTATTTGGTTGACTAGTAAAGAATGAACAAATAACAACATCACCTAAGTTATCAATATCTGTAGAGTAAGTAGTATTAAATTGAGTGCTAGCAGTAGAAACTCCAT
>BQNB010043296.1:35114-45587 GCA_026074375.1 Tanacetum coccineum
AATTCAAATGGACAACATTGAACTAAAGTAGACAAATACAATTTTTAGAAAGCTTATAACAACTTTTGAACAACTTTAGAACAAAAGTCAACTCAATAAGCTATATTGAGCTTATTTCAACATTATTAACTAGAACTTGCTTATTACTTGAAAACTTAAAAACAAACACCACTCAATTAGCTGTATTGCTTTTAACAGGAGAGTACAAGATAAGAAACAATTAGTACAAATGACTTTGAAAATTTAAAAGCTTAATTGAAAACGATGAACAGTACAAAAAATTGGAGAGGGAAATTTACAAAGAAAAACTGAACTAACTCTAACTAACTACTCAACTCTGAATGTTTAAGCTTCTATTTATAGAAAAAGATGATGAGAGGATAAGAGCTTGTGTCATTCCTAGCCTTTGATCTCTTCCATTTTGAATCTTGGCCGTTGGATCTCTTGAGTGAGGTGTTCGAACCAATAGGAAGTTGCCACGTCATAGAAATGATGTGGAAATGGGTAAATACGAGGTGGGGTGAGTGAAGGAAGAAACGGGAAAGATTTGGAGAGGTGGGTTTGTTCGGGTTTTTGGCGAGAAAAGAGGTTAGAGACGGTTAGGGGAAGAGTTTAAGCCCGCGTGTGGTTTGAAACTTTGGAGTATTAACACAACCAGTCCTTGTGTTTCTTTTTGAGAAGTGTAGTGTAAGATAAGTTTGAATGTTTACACTTCTGGCCCTTGTAGTTTAATAAACAAATAATGGACTTTTACTTTGGGCTTTTTGTTGGTCTGAATGGTGTAAAAAGGCCCAAGGGTATTTTAGTCTTTTCATCTTCCATTGTAAGGGCAAAATGGTCTTTTTCCTTCAAACTTTTGTCCTTTTCTTCACTTTCTTGTCTTTTCTTGACCACGGTCTTGATCCGGCTTTTGATATTGGCTTCAAATCTTTCTCTTGATCACTTGTCTCTTCATTTCTTGTATGATTCCCCTGCGTGCTTGTTATTGGAGCAAGGTACCCCTTCCTGTAGCGAGGAAAGCATAAACACTGTTAATTCAAGTCATGATATGAAAAATCTTAAAGGTAGTCAAGATGATGAAGTAGGAAGCCATCTCTTAGAAAATGTAGTATCAAGATGGCATGTTTACAAACCTATTCATATAAGTTTTGTGGATTGTAAGAAGGATTGCGGACAATGGCCTACTTGCAATCCCGATTTAAGCTTTTGTAGTGGATATGATGCTATTTATGAACAAGAGAAAAGTGAGATGCTCAAGCAATGGATATGTTTTCGAGATCATGAAAGACAAAATGTTAGGGGAAATGGGATGATATTTGCTGACTTCCTTAAAGTAAGGTACGAGAACAAGAATATTGACGATGTAACTCGTGAACGGCGATATTACGAATGGGTAGCACAGAATTATGACTGTAACGTTAAATCATGAAGAGCCACAGAGTATGCTGACCCAAACGACTTTAACCATGAATACCCCCACCCATACATTCCTCAAAAAAGTGATAGCCCATCGAATGACACTTTGCGCATAAATGCCTACTTCCCTGACGTCTTCCAAACACAACTTAAGAAACCACGTCTTAGGGATAATTCATTTGAAGAGTGGGTGAAAATTAAGTTAGGACATACAAATGTGAGTTAAACTATTAAGTGTGAAATGTAAAAGGAATGGATAAAAGAAAACTTTAATTTTGAGGTTGTTTTCGGAAGGACACGGGACGACCCATACTCTAGGAGATTTGATGTATACAAGCAAGAGTTTGACTATGAAATTGAACAGTTGGAAAATAAATATGAGTTAAAAGCAAAAAGGAAGAGATATGCCTTGGATGAAGTGTGGGAGAAATGTGAAAAGTTTCATGATACAACCAAAATATGGTATGATAAAGGATTCGAGGAAGAGGAACTATGACAAAATGGAATAGAGGAGATAGATTACACACCTCTGTTAGTTAAAAGTGAAACTTTTGAAGTTCATCGATACACATTTAAAAATAGGAAAAGTTTCATAAGCATAACTAAATAAATGGACGACGTACTAACATTAGGAAAAGTTAACGGATCTAGATTCATGAAAAAAACCAGGAAGGAGATGGGCGAGGGAAAGAGAACTACTTAGGGAAATGTAATTACGTTTGATCTAACTTAAAGACCTCGATTAATAAACAAAAGTGCTTGTCGGGAGACAACCCGTCTTTAATTAATGAAATGCATTTAGGATGTCAAATTCTAGTTGGTTTTTGTTGGTTTCTCTCTTATTTTGCAGGTTCTATCTATAAGGAAGTGGAATTCGAGGTCTCCTTGACTCGTTTTCATGTGGTAGCAAGGTTCTGTCTATGCGTAACCACGTTGGTTATGCCGTAACAAGTTCATTAATGACGAAGGTTCTAAAGTAGTTACGCCATAACCTTCTTATTAATTTCCCTAAAATTTTAAAAACCACATGTTTAACGGGTACCCAATCCCTGTTTTCCCATAAAAACCTTTTCTGAAAACTAAAATCATTGAAACCCGTCTCAAAACCTGTAAAAGTAAATAACTTTGTGGGTAAATGTTTCGCTGGAAACCCTCATGAAATTCACTCATCCACTTGGGCCACCAAGTGGTTTAAAAGGCTTGTTGCATACGCTAAATGCAACGTGATTCCTACGAAAGTGAGTTAGACTTTAGTGTATATTATTCTTTGAACGTTTAATGCTTGTTGTTGTTTAGTGATTTCAGGACAACGAGGTTGTCTATAGACACGTTAGGCAAAATTCATCTCTTGCAGTCATCATTCAAGAGGAGACAACGCTCAGGGGAGTCTTTTGTTTTAATTCTACTTTTATTTGATAATTTCATTTCCTTAAATGTACAATAGGGACATTGTACAAACCAAGTGGGGGATGAGAGTAGAATTGCCACTTGACCTATATTTGCCTTTGATTTTCTAGTTTTCTTTGAAAAATGGTGCCAATTTTAAAAATTGACATGTTTTTCTTACTAAATAAATTAATCTAGTGCTGAGCACACTATTACCCATAATTTAACTGGGTGAGGTTAAGCCTAATATTCCGTTTCCATTTATTATACAAAAATCCACCAAATATATGAGAGTGCCGGTAGTATTGTAGACTTTAGAACTTAGCATGTACATCTTGTCAAGACCTAATTGGTTAGTTAGAATAGACGGTTCAAGATGGCAACATCTTAGGAAATCACTCAAAAAGCATATGTTGTGTGGTTTATTTTTTTATCGACTTGTCACACTGACTTGTCGACCTCCCCGTGTAAAACCTTTGTTGCACTCAATATTAGTGCAAAATACCCCTAGATCACCTTGTTAAGCCAATCTCTGTTTAAAACCTGTATGTTTCGTTACACCATTTCACTTTAGCCTATCCTGGAGTCTTTATTTTCTTTGTGTTGAAGTCTCTGGCTACTTAAGTCCATGGTTCGGGGGAATGGGTACGAAAATTTATGATTCTGGAAGAACCCCCCCCCCCCCCCCCTATCATTAATGATCTATAAAGACCCCCCCCCCTGTATCATCACTTTCGATATTATTTATCTTAAGTGGGGGGATGTGCGTATTATATCAAATGTTGCAGGGTCAATAATAAAAAGATATAAACTCCTATAGCATTTGCATGTTTAAAAAAAAAAGATGGTGCAACTATAAGCCATCTATGTCTAAAAAAAATGTAAAGATGGTGCAAACTATAAAGCCTTCTTTAATGATTGTGAAGAAGGGCAGCTAGTAAAAAAAAAATAAATATATATATATATATAATAAAAAAAAAAAAGGGTGGGGTGGGGGGAAAAAAAGGGGGGGGGCCCATGATTTGTGAAGACTGATTTTTACTGAGACCTTGGACGAGGGATAAACATAGCTAGTTATGACAATCCTATATAACGTTAACATAATAGTTTGTGTTTTTTTATTGAACAACAGTTATAGTGTATCATGTAGTTTACCTACCCATAACTTACTACCATCTCGCTCCATTGGGTTATTGCTCGAAGGAGGAATTTGGATATTGGCAATATTGTATGTCTATTCCATCGTTATGGATGTGAAAATGTGATTTTGTCGCCCTTGTTGGTGTAACGCTTTTGGAAAAGGATTGCAGGATGATTCACCCATAAACCTGTTTGTCACCCATGTTGCCTTTAAGACTGTTTAGACCCTAATTCTAGTTGGTGGAGACTTGTGTACTTTCTAAGCTTATGATAGGATACATGCTATGATTGTGCAATTGAGTGATCACCCAGAAATAAACCATATATTAGTAATGAGATTGGGTTTCGATCCCCTTTCGTAAGGTGTTCGGCTCTGGTATTTTCTAGCATAAGTAACTTATAAATTCATTTCTCCGAGTTAAATTGGGAAAATATTTTTATAAATTATTCTAAACGGTTCTACTTGAGGGTAAGTAGAAGTCAAGTGGGGGGATATTTGATAACATCAAATAGTTACTACATTTTAATATCAAATTCCCTATAAAAATGCTTATAAATATGTTGTAAAGTCTGAAGAACAGTACAAATAGCTTATATTAAGTTACAGTACAAAGATGAGCATTTTAGGCAAAAGACAGAGAGATTTGGACATGAAATGCACAAAGTAAACATTCAAGTAGTTAATGGCATAACACCCCGAGGGATTACGTCGTAACATAATCTAATAAAGAAATGAATCATCACACCTTTATGCTGTAAAGCCTCTCCTACTTTACGCCGCAACATTCAAATTTACAAGGGATGACTTATCCGAGTCAGCATTACGGCGTAACATAGGCGACAAGGTTACGTTGTAACGTCATTTTTTCCTGGAAGATTGGAAGCCTATGCAAGAAAGGATTACGGCGTAACGTCTCATAACTGTTACGCCTTAACAGTTTCGATTTATATAAATAGATCCCTCATCCGGCTCATTCATCATCACTCACTTCCACAACTCACAACACAGTTCCAAAGGGTGAACCAAACTCCCAAGGTCCAAAGCATTTCACCAGAAGGTCTAAGGGAGAAGTCACTTTACACATTTCTTGTATTTATTCGTTCATAACACACTGTAAGAACAATGATGATTCAATCCATGTCTATGTTCATTAATTCTTGCATTTTTGTTACCATGGGTGTAACATCCGAGAATTTTCGAAATTTTGAATGACGATTTTACCCTTTGACTTTTAGGGTCTGACTATTTCCTGTCTAAGTTATTGCTTTATTAGATATCCTATTAGTCTGTCATTGATCCTTGGGTTTTGGTAGTGTTGAGGGTGATTTAGATCCTGTTAGTTCTGTTATTAGGCTTACCCGTTGAACATATGATTAGCAGGGTACGTTTAGAAATCTATCCCAAGCGTAGAATTTACCCAATTACCGCCTTATCACATTAAAAACTTAAAAGCATAGAACTCTTTTAGAGAGGGTTTATAAACTATCTAGGTTATAGACAGATCTTTAGGATAGTTGGGGACTAATCACTGCAAGATTGGATGCCCTACCTTTGTGACTTTCAGGGGATTCGGGATCACAGAGTAAGTATAGAATAGTACCCTCACATGCCAATTCGGTGTGTTGGATATAAAAAACCACTAAAAAATGATACTAAGACATGCACAGGAAATAAACAACAAAGCATTGGTAATGAAAAAACAGAAGTCATCCCCCCGCACCCGGCACGCCTTTCTCCCGGACTACTTTCAAATCATTTTACTTCTCGCAATTACTTATCGTTTAGTTTTTTAAAATCAACATAAACAATTTTTTCTAAACGTGACCAAAACAAATAAGAACTATTAACCTTAAGCTCTTGGACTACATCGTATTTACCAACAACTGCACAACATACGACCGGGTTCTCTGCCATTAGTGCGTTATCATTAGACAAGTTTATAAATTTAAACATGGAAATTAATTAATTCAAAACAATTTTAGCGCATCAATGAGGACAGTTTGTTAGTGATACAAGAAACCTGAATGGCCTCATCCATGTTCATCTTATGGTAGTGTAAATCTACCAAGTAAACCAAGAAGTTCATTGTATGTACCATAACTGTCTTTGAATCAGTCATTTGTAATTGTGAAATAAATAACGAAGAACTTCTTACTTGATGCCTCCTACAACCATATATTTTTGGCCTCCAAGGAATCCCATAGTTTCCTGGAAGATTTAACATTTTGATAAATACAAAAAGGATTACATGCCATTAAGGATTAAACCTCTGCAGACATAGTCATCATTATCCCACTTGGCCCTCTTCTTGATCGTTCCACGGTAGCATTCTCACCATCTTCAGGAATAGGAGTAGTGAGCACATACACCACACTCCTGGAAAGCAAGAAGTGCATATTCTTCTGCCATATCCTAAAGTCCACCCCCTTCAAACTTGTCAAGCTTGGCAAAGTTTGAAGCAATGTGTTTCATAGCAACAACATCCATTGATTATTACAAAATAATCTTCTTTAATTGTTGGTTCTGGTTGTGCCTAGAACCAGGTGAAGATAATCAATAGCCTAGCTAATTACCAAATATGGTTACCGGATATCACTTGATTCCGTCACACGTGTAATCACTTTCCAATAAGATTACTCGACCCTATGCTTGGGATACATGAATACCCTCCTTAGGACAAAAGGTATTAGCCTTCAAACGTCATAATAAATACAAAAGCAATTATTTAGCCAAGGTAAACTAACCGAGTTAACGAATGATACCAAAAACTAAACGATTACTAAAGTATATGGAATTACACGATGTCTTCTATGGAATTGATAGCTTTGCTCGACCTCTTCTGCTCTTTTTCTCCTCTGAAAATCGACTTTTATGGTTTAGGTATCGAGAATATAATTTAGCACACTGAAAACTCGTATTTGAGTTGTATATTTATAAGGTCTGGAAGTCGGTTGGATACAACGTATCCAATGTTGGATACGGCGTATTGGGGATTTCTTAGAGTAGGGACCACGCTTGATATTTTCTAGAATATTTAAATACTATATCTTGAATACGGCGTATTGAGTCTTTTTGGATACGGCGTGTTGATCTTAATCCTTCTGTGGTCTTTGGTGAGTGCAGGCACGGATACGCCGTATCTTCTTTGATGGATATGGCGTATTGGTCTTCAGAATAGTAATCTTTAATATATCTTTATTTAAGCTCCAGAATGCGTGCCTTTTATTAACTTTCACCAATTACTCTATAATTACTGCAATTCTCAAATATAAATGATTAAGTAACAATTCTTTGTAATAACTATACAAAATGGGTTAATGATATGGGATAAATGATGCTATAAAATAGACGTTATTTGATGTCATCATAAGGCTAGTATGTAGAGGTGGGGATGAGATCCTGTAGAGTAAGGATGATAGTGGTGATAATGGAGATGGTGGTGGTGATGAAGGTGTAGGTGCAGAAGCAAACTCAGCAATGAGTGCCTCAGTAGATGGTGATGGAGGAGTATGGGGTCAAACAGATATCCGTGCCCTATGGAGACGAGTCATGGATACTAGGACAATAGTCTGAGGTGGTGGTGGTGGTTTAGCAGTAGACTCGTTGGTCTCAAAGGGTTCTGTCTCCTCAGCTGAGGGGACAGAGTCAATAGCAGGTAGTGCAGAGTTGGCCAGAGCTAGATGCTCCTCCTCCTTGTCCTCGTCATCATCTTCCTCGGAGGACTCCTCCTCCTCATCATCCTCATTAGCAGAATAATCAGCGAGATCCTCCTCATGGTCCTCATCTGGATCTGAGTTAGCAACATAGCTCAGCGATAGGGCTGTAGGTGAAGCGTCAGCACGTAGAGACTGATCCTCAATAGGTACCTCATCGTCAGACGGTACTAAGTACTCCGGGTACTTAGGACCAGGCACATAGTCAGGCGATGGTGGTGCCTACTCTGGAGACTGCGGTGCCTCCTCAGGTGCCTCAAACTCATCTGGATCCATCAAATGAAAACCCTATGGTGGTAGGTTACTGTCAAAAGATATGGACGTGTAGGTAACTGTAGCATGTAACTCTGACGAAGACATGACTGTTGTAACAATAAAATTAACTTATATAAGTATATTATATAAGACAATGTAGTATATATGTAATATAATATAAATACATATATAGATCATGTAAGCAGTCAATATAAACAGATAGTGTATGTATGTTCGTGAAAACTTTTGTATGATGCATTATTTGTGAAAACGGTTATAGTCCAAGTAAAAATATTTGACCTAGTTCTCTATAACCTTGGTCTAGATACCAATCTGTAACAGCATAAGATGAGAACGACCTCTAAATGAGTCATTTTAAAAAGATACATTCGGTTGACTGAAATGTTTGTACAAAAGCTCCAAGCTTAAATAGTTCATTGTTGTGAAAACATAAAGATTTTGATACATAACAAAATGTCCAAAAATATAATGCAGTAAATCTTTAGTGCATTTAGACTTCAAAATGATGCTTCCGAATGTATCAATGTTGTGCACTTATTGACCTGAGAAAAACATGCTTAAAAACGTCAACATAAAGTTGGTGAATTCACAGGTTTATGTAAGTATATAAAGTAGGACCGCAAGATTCAAAGTGTATGACAATGTAACACATACAATATCACAAAAATGTAATTACGATTCGCTAAGCTCATGACACTGAAGCTACAACATTTATGTCTTCAAATTAATGCCAATAATGTGCCCGTGTAGATGTTCAACCCGCAACATCCAAAATGTTCCGACATGGTATACGTCTGTTAGTTCGGTACACCAAAACTAGTGAGTGCTACTCACCCAAACGGGGATGTCAATCCCAAATCTATTTATAACACTCGCGCTTACCTCGAGTAATTGACAGTTTATGATTCATGGGCATAGTGGGTTATCGCTACTTAGGCAAACTTGTAATTTATTTAAAAGTGTACTTGTGTCCAAATGTAAAACAATGCATGTTTCTCACCTAAAAGTTATAAATCATTGTAATTGTATAAAATGGAGCTATGAACTCACCTCAGTGAATGAATTGATTATATAATCAAATGAGTGAATCGTCACGTAAAATTCGAATGCAACCTAATTATTTTATAGGTCGTATAAGTATAGTGTAATTGACATATATACAACAATATAAATTATAGAGTTATATCACCACCTAAGAGTTTTTGTTTAAATTATAATTGTCAAAACAACACTATTCATGTTAGAAAAATAGTGCATATAATCGTTATAAAATCATATCTTTCTTGTTTTAACTCCGTTTTACACGTTCTTTATACCCACGGTTTCGTATTAAGAAAATCTATCAAAATATTAATTTTATAACATTTATAAAAATTTGTACGTGAATAGTAACAAGAACTGTTATTTATAAAATTACTTTCTATAAACTTGATTATCGATATCTTGTAAAAATCATAACTCCTTCATTTTAATTTTGTTTTTAGTGTACTTTATAATCGTTTATTTTCAGGTTTTTAGTACTTGAATGGCATTTAGAGGAAATACATGTGACTTGGGCTCATTTGAAGAAGAAACGAACAAGATTACAACTCTACACCAAAAATCATGAAGAATTGTGCATACAGAGCGTGGAGACGGCATCGCCATTATAAAGCGACGGTGTCAGGATATTCATCGTGACGACGTCAGAGATCTAGTGACGGCGTCAGGACGTGGCCGACTTAAAGAGGATCTAAAATCATCTACGTGGCGATGGCGTAACAACTTCAAAGCGACACCGTCGTGCCATTTTCATTATATATACAAAACCAATTTTAGGGTTTTAAGTGTGTAACTTTGTATAACTTTTGGGAGACGAACCCTAGTCATTCTAGCAGCTTTTTAGGTCATTTTTAAGGCGTCAAAACCCTATTGTAACTACCTTCAATCCATGTTTTATTCAAGTAAGATTATTTATCATTAATCATTCAATATGTCTATGTGTGTGTGATTAGTTTATGCTCTTGCTTTCTTTATAACATGCTAGGCTAAACCCTCCATTGTATTTACTTATGATTGCATGAAACTTAGGTTGTAGATCCTTTTGATGTTGCTTCTTGTGGATGGATGTGCGTGTTAGGCTCTAGAAAACTAGCCATAAGATATTAAATAGGCATAGACGTCTAGGAAAACGCGAGTGTGTAGAAAGGATACCATCGGTAATAGTCTTCATACTACCTTACCCCTAATATGGTTGATCCCTTTTAAGACATTTCACATGCATTTAATATACTCTTAAGGGCCTTGTAATAGTCTTTATACTACCTTACTTGTGCATTGTCTTAATGGAATATTAAATAGACGACGGGTTCGTGTAATTCTTTCATGACAGGAAATAATTACATAGATCATCACAAGTGTGACAAAGCAACAGCACTAGGAGAAACAATCTAGGAAGTAATAGATGATTAAATAAACACAATATTTTATTATATTGTTATCACCAGTAACGTAGTTTAATATTTAGTTTAATACTAAACCAACAAACCTCTCAAATATATG
>BQNB010043297.1:0-40549 GCA_026074375.1 Tanacetum coccineum
AGGCATGTTTCTCTTTTTGCTCCACGAATTTCTCAAGATAGCGCCCAAACGAGATATGGGACCCTAATACAACTAAAACAAACCAAATTTAGTAAAATGATTTATGAACTTATTTTTAAAGAAAGCACGAAGCATGTTCCATTCGGGTCCTACGGATGGCACCAAATGTTGAAGCATAATCTTGTCGGGTTGGTCGTGACGACCCTCATGGTGTCATTCTTCGTCATCTCAAATATTGAAAAGTGCTACAAACATAAAAGAAACGGTTATAAGGGGTCTTGAGGTCGAAGCCTCGAGAACCACAAATGTTGAAGCATAATCTTGTCGGGTTGTTCTTGACGACCCTCATGGTGTCGTTCGTCATCATCTCAAATCTTGAAAAGTGCTACAAACATAGAAGAACCAGTTAGAATGAGTCCCAGACCGAAGCACCGGAAGCCACCCTCTGATGGTCAAGTCATAACCTTATGTGTAAAGGATTTAGTATAGAATAAAATATATGACGTGTATGTGGGAGTGTGTTGTATGTAAAGAGCATATATACGAATATTTGAGTATCTTCGAAAGTAGATATTGTTATCCCAAATAATATGAACCCAAACACAACCTAATAAGTTACCAATAAGCTTAATATATGCGAACCAATATAAGAAAGATAGAAAGAGAAGTTTAGAGAGAGAAAGCTAGAGAGAGAAAGAGAGTTGGATGATTACTATGAGAAAATGGTAACCAACACCCTTCACCACATGATGTGAAGGGGTATTTATACACATAGACAAAACCCTAGGCGTATGGACTTGCTTATGGTTCGGGCTTGACTTGTGTTAGGCTTTTAGCCTAAAACCTGGACAATATTATATTAAAGTCCAAGCCTGTTAATCCTGACTAGCCTATTACAATACAAGACTATTTATGACTAAGACGACCGATAACATACTTGTTTGACTTATATAAAAATAAGGCTAACAATCTCCCCCAATGTTGAGGACGTCTTCAATCTCCTCAATGTTGACATTCTTGTTGGAGGTTATCTTGATTTGGCTTTATCTTCCCCAATGTTGAAGATTTGATTTGACTCTTGAGCTTTGCCTTCTTTGGTCTTGTCTTCGTCTTTTCTTGTTTGTAATGGCTCTGTTCATTCATGCTTAAGACGACTGATAACATTCTCTCGGTGTCATTTATATGATCTTGATCTTGAGCCTTCATCTTTTGACTTTGAGTTCTTGAGATTTTTAATCATGCATCATCTCCTTGACTTGAATCATCTTGATTTGACTTTATTGATCATCTTGAGCTTTTGACCGACATACTCATACTTGTCTTGAAAGCTTGCAACCTTCTCTTCTTCATCAAGGCTAACAATCTCCTAAATAATGCTTCTAAGGCTAACAATATCCCTGGAGAACACTTCTTTGTTTGACTTTGAGTATTTTTTTTATCATGAAGAAGTTAGTGATTATCAGAGTTGCTGAATTTGACATGAACTTAAGCTTTCTGACCAATAACATTCTTGTTTAGCAACAACAGTCTTGATGCTGAACGTTTGACATGTATAGCTTGATTATGAGCATGTGGTGATGAATCTGACTTTGTTAGAATGAGGCTGCAACACCGACGTTTGTACCTGCATTTGAATGTTAGTAATAAACAGTAGATATGGACGAATATGGATTTGTCATTCGTCGAGATTTGGTTGCAATAACCTCTGGTTTCGTGAGGACCAACCTGTGATCAGGTAGGTTCAATTTGGAAGAACCTCCTTGATAGGATTTCCAACTTAACGCGTAGGATCTTCTAACACATGTGCATTAGATTCACCATGCTTATATGTTCACATTATCGGAACGTCTTAAAGCAGACAACACGATAAGAGTGAATCAGATAGTTACTATCTTTCTGATTAATTTGTCAATTCATTTACTGGACCAAAATCGATATCCAGTTAGCCCAAGCTCGATTCATATAGAATCTTGCAAGTCATCTACCGCAGTGCTGTTTGATGATGACACTGGAAGGATTTCCATTCGTCACTGTGAAACTAAAGAGTGTCACTCTGAATTTTCTGGCAAGATCTCAAGGATAATGTGTAGGACTCTTTGATACCAAATGTTGTATATTGATAAACAACAACTGTTATACATGAATTGTGTCCTAATGAGATTTATAATTTAATCTCTCTTGGCTCTAGACTCGATTTGTGCACTTTGGTTTTAGTAATCGGAGGCTGGAGCTGACTGCCACCTATTCAATATCAACTAACTCGGAGTGAGAAATTCAATAGATAATGTGTGTATCTTCATGACAAATGAGACAAGTTTCTTTTGAGAGAAACTCGAATAGATGGGAAAGGTTGTTCATTGCATCACTGGGTCCATGACGGCTTTCTTCAATACCAACAATCATCATCGTGATTTTGATAGATTATGTATTGACCCGGTTTTTGCCTAAGGTGTGTGGAGGGCTTCTTTCTTTTCACCCTTTATCCATACATTTCTTTTTAATTCTTCAACCCCTTTAGTGCTTACCAAGACGTCATCACTAACACCTTGTTGTGATTGTTCATATAACACCCCGTGTTTTAGGGTCATTTACGACGTCATTAGATTCACTATTTATTTTAGTCTTGTATGCGTTTGCTTTTAATTTTAATCGTTAAGTTAAATCGCGTAAGCTAAAAATTATCATTCAATGTAAACGGGCATCAAACAATTAAACGTTTACATCAAGCAAGTGTTAGATAATTATTTAGAGGATAATTATTAACTTTACACATTTTATTTTTATTGGTTACGTAAAGTGTTTACGTTTCACGATAAAATACGTTTAGGCATACCCGGAACCACCAAAACTTTTCTACGCTTCAACAAATACCCATTATTATACCCAATACCTAAAGTTTTATAAAAATGCACCCATATTTATCACCTTAGCTGAATTTTATGCAAAATAAATAAACCAAGACTTACAATTCACAAGTAACATCTTTATACATTAAACTACAACTTGTAATAACAAGTAAATGCTAGATATTTTGTAAAGGATCAAAAACCAACATGTACTCCCTCCCTCCCTAAAAATTCAGTGCACAATGTAGTCCCAAGCGGACACATAGCATACAAAACACCAACTTGATATTATACAAACCTTTCTCATTAAAACCTTAAGGACTTTTAGCTAAGTCTTGACCAAGACTTCCTTATTTCCCTCATTGTGTCTAAGACTTTCCTATGGCACTTTTGACTAAGTCTTTAAATTATATAAAGGGTTCACTAGAAGAGAACACACACATATTTCATTTGCTTAAGTGAAAAACAACATAATCCTCCCTCTTTCTCTCCTATAGGCCACGGCCAAACCCAAATACACACAAACAATTCATATAATTTTGTTTACCACATTTAGAAATATTCTTACAACATATCTAAGATATCCTAAGGTGTTTAGAAGGTTTGGTTTGGGGTTTACAAGTGTTAAAGCAAGAAGGTTCAAGATTAGGGTTTTCTTGGATTTAGGGTTTCTTTTGTATTGGAAGCTTGGGTTAAATAGCTAAACAAGGGTTTAGATCATATTGTTCATCATTTTACATCATATTAAGGTTATCTAAAAGCCTTAATCTCTTTACATTTGTGGTTTTATGCATATATAATATTTGTATAGTTAATCACCATCTAAGGAACTTACTTACATGAAAAATGGATTTTTACACTTGTTTATGATTTGGTATACTTTTACATATGTTATATGAATATTAATATTATGTGATAATGGATGTATAAGTATTGTACAAGTGTGGTTTATGTATAAAAAAAGTTGTATAGCAAAACTCAATTTACCTAAAAAGTTATCTATAAAAGTTCATGAACAAATAAGTATGTAGACATTATGGATCTTGTGAAGTCATTCTTGGACAATATTTGGACAAATGATGGACTAAGGACCCTAAGTATGTAATACATGTGATATTAAGCATTGTAATGGACTTGTAACAAAGTTGCTAAACTAGAAAGTTACAAAAACAAGTTTAAACACACTTTTAACAAATATATAAAAAGGGGTTGTTTAAAATTCGAATATAATGTATTTATTTTATATTTTTATAAAATACTACATGTCATGAGGATTCCAAAAAGGTAAGAAACTTGAAAAACCGAGTTATAACGAAGGACATACATAATTTGTAAGATTTAGTTATAAAAAGTGTTTTATAAAAGAAATTTTATAAAAACATAATACAATTCACTTCTGATATATATAAATGATTATTTTTCTCAGATAGTACATATTTTTAGGATTCTAAAACATTAATAATCATAATTGTTTGATTAATAACGAAGGAGTTATGGATTTTTCCGTGTTTACGATAATTAAAGTTTATAAAAATAATTTTATAAACTATGAACAGTAAAAATCACTATTCATCTCAGATACATTTTGGAAAATACATTAGTTAGATAAAACTTTTAATTATGAAGACGTGCTCTAAAGAATCACTAAAATCGGAGTTAAAACGAATAAGATACGACATTTACGAGTTTACGGCGATTAATTTTATAAAAGTATATGAACAGTAAAAAGTATTGTTCACCAGAGGACATAAATATGAAAATGTAATATTTTGATACATCATCTTAATACGAAAGCGTGAACATAAGAAACGTAAGAAACGGAATTAAAACGAGAAAGTTACGCCGTTTTTACTAAAGATATATTTATAAACGTTTTTACTTTATAAATATTATTTAACTAAAACGATTAGATGGTGATGTAGCTATATAGAATTATATGTGGTATTAGTTAATCAAAGTGCTTAGTACTTATACAACCTATAATCAATTAGGTTGCATTCGGGCATAATTGTGATGCATTTTCACGCATTTGATTTACATTGTTAACTCATCCACTCGATGTGAGTTCATAGCCCTACGTTTTACATTTATAACGATTTACAGGTTTTGGGGTGAGAAACATATGCATGTTTTACAATTGGACGCAAGTGGACATTTTACATTACGATTACGTGTTTGCCTAAGTAGCGATAACCCTCTAAGCCCATTATCATGAACTGTCAATTACTTGTTGTAAGCGCGAATGTTATAAATAGATCTATTTTGGATTGACATCCCCATTCGGGTGAGTCATGCTCACTGTGCAGGTATGCCGGACAACGAACGTATACCATGTCAGACATAGGATGTTGCGGGTTAGAACATCATCACGGGCAATGTTGGCAATTTATATTGCAATTCATACATGTTGAGCTTCAGTGTCACGAGCTTAGGGAAACGTAATTACATTTTATGATTTTGCATCTGTTGCATTATCATAGGGAAATCTTACGGTCCTACATTATACATTTTACAAACCTATGAATTCACCAACATTATTGTTGACGTTTTAAGCAATGTTTGCTCAGGAGATCAATAAGGTGCAAGACTAGGGATACATTGGTGGTCGTTATTTTGCAAGTCATATGCATAAAATATTTGGTTGAATTACATTTTGGGGATATATCTGTTATGGACTAAAATCTTTGTATATTGATCAATGAACAAGTGAAGTTTCGGACTTATGTAACAACAATTTGTTAAATCTAATGTATCAGTTTTAAACGACTTTTAAATGGTCAATCTTATATATATCTGGTGTTGTTGATCTATGAAGTACCACCCCCAGACCCATATTCTGCTGCGACCCAATTTGGGGGTGTTACAGATTGGTATCAAGAGCCAAGGTTATATAGAACCAGGTCAAATGTTTTTGCTGGACTATAACCGTTTTCAAACATTGCATTCATACAAAGGGATTTTCACGGGACATACATACACTAGTGTTGCATTAGTTGGTTAGACTAGATGCATTCATGATTGATATACATGTTATAAAATACTATGTATATTACGATAAGAGTCTTATATTAATACTTATATAAGCTACTTTTGATTTTCAAATTTGGTCATGTCGGATTCTGAGGATTCCACAGTCACTTACACGGAGGTATCTAGTCCGTTTGAGGATCTGTCAGACATAGGGTCTCCGGGAGTCGATGGGCTGCCCATGATGCCAGAGGACCCTTATACTTATGTGGTGGCCGCTCTTCAGGCCCCACCATCTCCTGATTATGTGCCGGGTCCTGAGTACCCACCTTCACTAGAGTTTGTTCCTAAGCCTGTATACCCGGAGTTTATGCCACCGGAGGATGAGGTGTTTCCAGCTGAGGAGCAGCCACTGCCTGTTGCTGTCTCACCTACTACCGACTCACCAGGATACATTGCAGAATCTGATCCAAAGGAGGATGAGAAGGATCCTGAGGAGGACCCCACTGATTATCCTGCCGACGGAGGAGACGATGACGATGATAATGATGAGTCATCCAATGATGATGAGGATGATGATGATGTTGATGTTGAGGAGGACGAGGATGAGGAGGAGGAGGAGCACCCAGCTCTGGCTGACTCTATCCCACCACCTGTTATCGTGTTACTGCTAGGATGTATATCCGAGAGCAGCCACCTACACCATTTTGGTCTGAGGCAGAGATTGCCAGACTTCTTGCATACCATCACCTCCACCATCACCACTCTCCCTATGGTCATCACCACTACCTCAGATTCCCTTACCACCACTACCAGTATCATCATCAGTACCTGTATCACCTCCACCACTACCTGCTAGCCCTACTTATCCTTTGGGATATAGAGCCGCTATGATCCAGCTAAGAGCCGAGACACCATCTACTTCCCATCCACTACTATCGAGTACACCACCATCAAGGACACCACCACTCCTACCTATACCTTTACCTACTCCATTACCACCTTTGCTTCTTCACTCTACTGTCTGTAAAGCAGGTGTTTCTGAGGTTACATTGCCACCCCGGAAGAGGTTGTATATTGCTCTAGGTCCAAGATATGAGGTCGGTGAGAGTTCATCTGCTCCCACTGCTAGACCTACTAGAGGTTTTAGGGCGGATTATGGTTTTGTTGCCACTTTAGATGATGAGATCAGACGTGACCCTGAGAGAGATGTTGGTTATGGGATTACAGACACTTGAGATGAGATGCTTATGGGCATGCCAGGGGCACCAGTGACTGATGACACAGAGTTGGGTCGATGGATGACAGATTTTGTCACGACGGTCAGACAGGATATGGATGAGATATATGGGAGACTGGATGATGCACAGGATGATAGGTCATTGATGAGCGGTCGGCTTAACATGTTGTATAGAGATAGACGTGCTCATGCTCGCACTGCTAGACTGATGGAGACTGAGGCCAGACTTTCTCGCGAGGCTTGGGTACAGTCGACGGATGCTAGTGATACCGCCCGTTCTGTGGTGAGAGCACTAAGGACTACTGTATTGGCACAGCAAATGGAGATTGCAGGGTTGCGGGCAGTAGACCGCACCTGACAAGCACAGCTTGTGGAGACATTGACACTGATGAGGACACTGCAGACACAGGTGACAGCACTCCAGAGTCAGTTGGGACCCGCTAGCGGTCCAACACAGCCAGAGATACCGGAGGAGGCCGGTAGCAGTTCGTAGATTTGGTTATGTTGTAGCTATATTGTATTAGCCTACTAAGTATTACGGGTTAACTACCAGCTAGTAAGGCTTTAGGTTGTTTATATTTCCTTTTGTAACCTAATGGTAGTGATCATTTTGTAATCAAACCAGGCCATGTATGTTTTTTCCAGGATAATGAAATGGAAATGATGTATTATTTCTTGTCTTTAATCGAATTTATTAAGAATGAATGTCGAATTAGATTACAAGGACACACCATTGTTTAATTTCAATTCAGTTTGTACATTTGGACTGTGTGATGTGTTTCTCAACTTAATATATTTTTATAAGTCACGTCATGTATGATTTAAGAACAAATGGGGTATTATATTTTCTTGTGATTAAAGAAAATGGCAGCAAAAAGAACCACCAGATCAACTCCAGCCGCAACAACCGCCACCACTACCACTGTGACCAATGCCCAACTTAAGGTAATGATTGACCAAGGTGTTACTCATGCTTTGGCAGCACATGATGCTGACAGAAACATGAATGGTGATGACAGCCATAATTCAGGAACGGGTGTTAGAAGGACGGAACGAGTTGCTAGAGAGTGCACTTACCCAGACTTCATGAAGTGCCAACCTCTAAATTTCAAGGGCACGGAAGGAGTTGTCGAATTGATTTAAATGGTTTGAGAAAATGGAAACTATGTTCAGTATAAGCAACTGCTTTGAGGAAAACCAAATCAAGTTTTCCACTTCTACTCTTCTTGCAGTGGCTCGTAAAACGTGTGCGAACTCTCCCACGTTAGGACAGTTGGTCATGATGTTGCTTATGCCAATGACGATGGTCACAACTAAAAAGAAGATTACAGACACGTGCTTACCCGAGGGAGAGATGAATAAGTCTCGAGTTTTGTAGTTTGTGAATTTTTGAAGGTAAAAGGTTAAAAACACTAATTAAAGACCGAAGCTCCATCGTAGAGTGACCGAACTTCCTTGTTCGACTCAATAAATTGAGGCTAACAGTTTTCAGGAACTGGCATTGATGTGTGCTAGGATGTTTTCGGAAGAGTCAAACAAGATTGAGAAATATGGCGGTGGTTTGGCCGACATGATTCACGGAAGGGTAATGGCATCTAAGCCAAAAACCATGCAAGATGCAATTGAATTTGCAACTAAGCTGGTGGACAAGATCCGCACTTTTGCTGAACGACAGAGTGAAAACACGAGAAAGCATGATGATAACCAACAACAACAGAACAAAAGGCAGAACACTGGCAGGGCTTATGCTGCAGGGTCTGGTGAAAAGAAACCTTACAGAGGATCTAAACCTCTGTGCTCAAAATGCAACTATCACCATGACGGTCAATGTGCTCCAAAATGCCATAAGTGCAATAGAGTTGGCCATCTGGCTCGTGACTGTAGGAGTACTGCAAATGCCAACACCGCTAACAACCAAAGGGGCACTAGGGTAGGTCAGAAACCCACTTGATATGAATGTGGAGCCCAAGGATATTTCAAGAGGGATTGTCCAAAGCTAAAAAACAACAATCGTGGTAACTAAGGTGGAAATGGCAATGCTCTAGCAAAAGTGTATGCGGTAGGCCGTGTAGGGACAAACCCAGACTCAAACGTCGTTACGGGTATGTTCATTCTAAACAACCGCTATGCTTCTATCTTATTTGATACTAGTGCCGATAGAAGTTGTGTCTACTGCATTTAGCTCCTAAATTGATATCACACCATCTACCTTAGATCATTATTATGATGTTGAACTAGCTGACGGGAGAATAATTAGGTTAAACACTATCATTCGGGGTTGTACTTTAAATTTCTTAAATCACCCATTCAACATAGAATTAATGCCCGTAGAACTTGGTAGTCTCGACGTCATAATCAGTATGGATTGGTTGGCAAAGTACCAAGCTATCATCGTTCGTATTCCCTAGGGAAATGAAACGTTGATTGTTCGCGGTGACGGAAGCGACCAGGGAAACAAGACTCATTTGAACATCATCTCGTGCACTAAAACGCAGAAGTACATGCTAAAAGGATGTCCTATCTTTTTGGCACATGTTGCTACAAAGGGGACTGAAGACAAGTCAGAGAAGAAGTGACTTGAGGACGTACCAATCGTTCGAGAATTTCCTAAAGTATTTCTTGAGGACTTACCGGGTCTCCCTCCGACTCGACAAGTGGAATTCCAAATCGATTTGATACCTGGTGATGTACCTGTAGCACGGGCACCTTATCGATTAGCCCTGTCCAAAATGTAAGAATTATCAGACCAACTGAAGGAGCTATCCGACAAAGGCTTTATAAGGCCCAGTTACTCACCTTGGGGAGCTCCGGTCCCTCACCTTGGGGAGCTCTGGTCTTGTTTGTCAAGAAGAAGGATGGATCGTTTTGAATGTGCATCGACTACCGAGAGCTGAACAAGCTAACGGTGAAGAATCGTTATCCACTCCCAATGATCGATGATATTAATTTGATCAAACAAAAAGGAGATCCAGTGTTTATTCTAAGATAGACTTGCGATCAGGTTATCACCAACTTCGGGTACTAGAAGAAGATATTCCGAAGACGGCATTCAGAACATGATATGGTTATTATGAGTTCCAAGTTATGCCATTTGGCTTGACGAATGCACCAGCGGTATTTATGGATCTCATGAACTGCGTGTGCAAGCCATTTTTAGATAAATTTGTGATCGTCTTTATCGACGATATTCTCATCTACTCCAAGAACAAGAAGGAACACGAAGAACATCTTAAGGCAATTCTGGAATTGCTTAAGAAAGAGGAGTTGTACGCTAAATTCTCTAAATGCGAATTTTGGCTTCCCAAGGTATAATTTCTCGGCCACATGATTGATAGTCAAGGCATTCACGTGGATCCCGCCAAGATTGAATCCATAAAAGATTGGGCATCTCCTAAAACACCAACGGAGATTCGGCAATTTTTAGGTCTTGCTGGGTATTACCGAAGATTCATCAAAGGATTTTCGAAGATCGCCAAGTCAATGACCAAGCTTACTTAGAAGAAGGTCATGTTCGTTTGGGGCGACAAACAAGAAGCATCGTTTCAATTGTTAAAGCAGAAGTTGTGTAGTGCATCAATTCTGTGTTTCAATTGATTAAGCAGAAGTTGTGTAGTGCACCAATTCTGGCTTTACATAAAGGAAGCGAAGATTTTATCATATACTACAATGCTTCGATCAAAGGTTTAGGCGTTATGTTGATGCAAAGAGAGAAGGTGATTGCTTATGCATCACGCCAATTGAAAATTCATGAGAAGAACTATACGACTCATGATCTGGAACTTGGTGCAGTGGTGTTTGCTTTAAAGATTTGGAGGCACAATCTGTATGGGACCAAGTGCATGGTGTTCACAGACCACAAGAGTTTACAACACATTCTTGATCAAAAGGAGTTGAACATGAGACAACGTTGTTGGTTAGAGTTGCTCAGCGATTATGATTGTGAAATACGTTACCACCCGAGGAAAGCAAACGTAGTGGCCGATGCCTTAAGTCGTAAAGAATGGAATAAGCCATTACGGGTTCGAGCCTTAGTCATGACTATTGGTTTGAATCTCCCCAAACAAATTTTGAATGCTCAGACTAAAGCACGGAAACCAGAGAACATCAAGAACGAAGATGTTGGAGGTATGTTGATTGAAAATTTAAAGGATCCAGAGAAACTTAGAACGGAAAAGTTGGAACCCCGCGCGGATAGAACTTTATGCTTAAATGGCAGGAGTTGGTTACCCTGTTATGGCGATTTGAGGACTGTGATCATGCACGAGTCCCACAAGTCAAAATACTCTATCCATCCAGGTTCTGACAAGATGTATCAGGACATGAAGAAACTATATTGGTGGCCCAATATGAAGGACGACATCGCCACCTATGTTAGCAAATATTTGACGTGTGCTAAGGTCAAGGCTGAACACCAAAGGCCATCGGGTTTGTTGGTACAACCCGATATACCTCAATGGAAATGGGACAATATCACTATGGATTTTGTCACGAAGCTTCCTAAGTCGTCACAAGGCTACGACACCATTTGGGTGATTGTCGACCGACTCACTAAGTCTGAAATCTTTGTACCAATGAGGGAAATTGGTCCCATGGAGAAATTGGCAAGAATATACCTAAAGGAGGTGGTCACGAGGTATGGAATTCCTGTCTCATTCATTTGTGATCGCGACCCGAGGTTCGCATCAAATTTTTGGAGGTCACTTCAGAAGGATTTGAGTACTAGCTTGGATATGAGTACTGCGTACCATCCACAAACTGACGGACAAATCAAGAGGACTATTCAAACTCTCGAGGATATGTTACGTGCTTGTGTGATCGACTTTGGAAAGGGTTGGGTTAACTATTTGCCACTAGTCGAGTTTTCATATAACAATAGTTATCACGCTAGCATCAAGGCTGCGCCGTTTGAAGCACTTTATGGTCGAAAGTGTCGTTCACCTGTTTGTTGGGCCGAGGTTGGAGAAGTTCAACTCACTGGTCCAGAGATAGTTCAAGAGACGACCGAGAAAATCATTCAGATCAAGTAAAGAATTCAAGCCGCTCGTGATCGACAAAAGAGCTATGCCGATTTAAAGCGTAAGCCGATGGACTTTTAAGTTGGAGATAGAGTAATGCTCAAAGTTTCGCCTTGGAAAGGAGTAGTACGTTTTGGCAAACGGGGGAAGCTAAACCCTAAATATGTTGGACCTTTCAAAGTGTTGGAAAAGGTTGGAGCCATTGCTTACAAGCTTGAACTTCCTCAGAGCAAGCATGGGGGGGGTGGTTCACAATATGTTTCATGTATCCAACTTGAAGAAGTGCTATGCCGACGAACCATTAGCCGTTCCGTTGGATGGACTCCATATTGACGACAAGCTTCATTTTGTTGAAGAACTAGTAGAGATCATGGATTGTGAAGTTAAACGATTGAAACAAATCCATATCCTAATTATCAAGGTTCGATGGAACTCTAGGAGAGGTCCTGAGTTTACATGGGAATGTGAAGACAAACTTCAAGAGAAGTATCCGCACCTCTTCACAAAGACCGCATCGTCGTCAAGTGCCAATCGTTAAGTTAAATCGCGTAAGGTAAAAATTATCATTCAATGTAAACGGGCATCAAACAATTAAACGTTTACATCAAGAAAGTGTTAGATAATTATTTAGAGGATAATTATTAACTTTACACATTTTATTTTTATTGGTTACGTAAAGTGTTTACGTTTCGCGATAAAATACGTTTAGGCATACCCGTAACCACCAAAACTTTTCTACGCTTCAACAAATACCCATTATTATACCCAATACCCAAAGTTTTATAAAAATGCACCCATATTTATCACCTTAGCCGAATTTTATGCAAAAGAAATAAACCACGACTTACAATTCACAAGTAATATCTTTATACATTAAACTACAACTTGTAATAACAAGTAAATGCTAGATATTTTGTAAAAGATCAAAAACCAACATGTAGTCCCTCCCTCCCCAAAAATTAAGTGCACAATGTAGTCCCAAGGGGACACATAGCACACAAAACACCAACTTGATATTGTACAAACCTTTCTCATTAAAACCTTAAGGACTTTTAGCTAAGTCTTGACCAAGACTTCCTTATTTCCCTCATTGTGTCTAAGACTTTCCTATGGCACTTTTGACTAAGTCTTTGAAGTATATAAAGGGTGCACTAGAAGAGAACACACACATATTTCATTTGCTTGAGTGAAAAACAACATAATCCTCCCTCTTTCTCTCCTATAGGCCACGGCCAAACCCAAATACACACAAACAATCCATATAATTTTATTTACCACATTTAGAAACATTCTTACAATATATCTTATCCTAAGGTGTTTAGAAGGTTTGGTTTGGGGTTTACAAGTGTTAAAGCAAGAAAGTTCACGATTAGGGTTTTCTTGGATTTAGGGTTTCTTTTGTATTGGAAGCTTGGGTTAAATAGCTAAACAAGGGTTTAGATCATATTGTTCATCATCTTACATCATATTAAAGTTATCCAAAAACCTTAATCTCTTTACATTTGTGATTTTATGCATATATAATGTTTGTATAACGAAGGAGTTATGGATTTTTCACGTTTACGATAATAAATACTTTTATAAAACTAATTTTATAAAAGTTACGGTTCACATCAGGTATTTTTATTTTGAAAACATCATAAATAAATATAAATTTTAATTATGAAGACGTGCTCGAAAGAATCACTAAAATCGGAGTTAAAACGAATAAGATACGACATTTACGAGTTTACGGCGATTAATTTTATAAAAATAATTTTATAAAAGTATATGAACAGTAAAAAGTAGGGTTCACCAGAGGACTTAAAATATGAAAATGTAATATTTTGATACATCGTCTTTATACGAAAGCGTGGATATAAGAAACGTAAGAAACGGACTTAAAACAAGAAAGTTATGCCGTTTTTACTAAAGAGATATTTATAAACGTTTTTACTTTATAAATATGATTTCACTAAAACGATTAGATGGTGATGTAGCTATATATAATTATATGTGGTATTAGTTAATCAAAGTGCTTAGTACTTATATGACCTATAATCAATTAGGTTGCATTCAGGCATAATTGTGAAGCATTTTCACGCATTTGATTTACATTGTTAACTCATCCACTCGAGGTGAGTTCATAGCCCTACATTTTACATTTATAATGATTTACAGGTTTTGGGGTGAGAAACATATGCATGTTTTACAATTGGATGCAAGTGGACGTTTTACATTACTATTACGTGTTTGCCTAAGTAGCGATAACCCTCTGAGCCCATTATCATAAACTGTCAATTACTTGTTGTAAGCGCGAATGTTATAAATGGATCTATTTGGGATTGACATCCCCGTTTGGGTGAGTCATGCTCACTGTGCCGGTGTGCCAGACAACGAACGTATACCATGTCGGACATAGGATGTTGCGGGTTAGAACATCATTATGGGCAATGTTTGCAATTTATATTGCAATTCATACATGTCGAGCTTCAGTGTCATGAGCTTAGGGAAACGTAATTACATTTTATGATGTTTGCATCTGTTGCATTATCTTAGGAAAATCTTACGGTCCTACATTATACATTTTACAAACCTATGAATTCACCAACATTATTGTTGACGTTTTAAGAAATGTTTTTTAACTAAACATAATGGTGATGTAGCTATATAGAATTATATGTGGTATTAGTTAATCAAAGTGCTTAGTACTTATACAACCTATAATCAATTAGGTGCATTCGGGCATAATTGTGATGCATTTTCACGCATTTGATTTACATTGTTAACTCATCCACTCGAGGTGAGTTCATAGCCCTACGTTTTACATTTATAACGATTTACAGGTTTTGGGGTGAGAAACATATGCATGTTTTACAATTGGACGCAAGTGGACATTTTACAATACGATTACTGTTTGCCGTAATTAGCGTAGATAACCCTCTAAGAGCCCATTATCAAGAACTAGTCAATTACTTGTGAAAAGCGGCGAATTTTATAATAGATCTATTTTGGATTGACATCCCCATTCGGTGAGTCATGCCACTGTGCAGGTATTGCCGGACAAACGAACGGTATACCATGTCAGACATAGGATGTTGCGGTTAGAACATCATCACAGCAATTATGGAGCAATTTATATTGCAATTCAATAGATACATGTTTGAGCTTCAGTGTCACGACTTAGGGAAACGTAATTACATTTTATGATTTTGACATCTTTGGCATTATCACTAGGTGAAATCTTACTGTCCTCCATTAAAACCGTTTTACCAACCTAAGAATTCACCAACAATATTGTTGACGTTTTTAAGCAATGTTTGCTCAAGGAAGATCAAACAGGTGCAAGACTAGGGAAATTCATTGGTGATTCGATATTTTGCAAGTCATAAGCATAAAAATGTGGTTGAATGTACATTTGGGATAATCTGTTATGGTACTAATAATCTTTAATTAAATATTGGATCAATGAAACAGATAAAGTTTTGGACTTAATGTAACATCAATGTTGTTAAATCTAATTACAGATTTTAAAAACGAAACTTTATATGGTCAATCTTGATATATATCAGGTGTTTATTGATCTATGAATACCTACCCCCAGACCCTTACTCTGCATGCGACCCAATTGGGGGTGTTACATATATTGGTATCAAGAGCCAAGGTTATTATAGAACCCAGGCAAAATTTTTTTGGCCTGGGTACTATAACTGTTTTCAAAACAATGCATTCATACAAAAGGGAGTTTCACGTGACATACCATTACACTAGTAGATGCATTAGTTGGTTAGACTAGATGCATTCAAGAGAATTGAAATACATGTTAAAAAATTGTATGTATAATTATGAGTAAGAGTTATATTAAACTTTATATAACAAAAACTGTTGATTATCAAATTTCAGTCATGTTGGATTCTGAGGATGCATATAGTCACTTACTACGTGATGTATCTAGTCCCGTGTTTGAGGATCTGTTAAACATAGGGTTTCCGTTAGTCGATGTGCGTGCCACATGATCCATAGGGACCCTTATACATAGGTGGTGGCCGCTCTTCTAGGCCCCACCATCCTCTGATTCAAGTGCCCGGGTCCGGATACCCACCTTCAACACAGAGTTTTCCTGAGCTATATACCCCGGGTTATATGGCCAGCCGGGAGGATAGGAGTGTTTCCAGCTGAGGAGCAGCCACTGCCTGTTGTTGTCTCACCTACTACCGACTCACCAGGATATATTGCAGAATCTGATCCAAAGGAGGATGAGAAGGATCCTGAGGAGGACCCCACTGATTATCCTGCCGACGGAGGAGACGATGACGATGATAATGATGAGTCATCCAATGATGATGAGGATGATGATGATTCGTTTGATGTTTATGAGACGAAGGATGAGAGAGGAGGAGCACCGAGCTTCTGGCGTGGACTCAATCCCTACCCACCGTTTAGTCGTGTTACTGCTAGGATGTCTATTCGAGAGCAGCCTCCTACACCATTTTGGTCTGAGTCAGAGATTGCCAGACTTCTTGCATTCCATCACCTCCACCATCACCACTCTCCCTATGGTCATCACCACTACCTCAGATTCCCTTACCACCACTACCAGTATCATCATCAGTAAGTACCTGTATCACCTACACCACTACCTGCTAGCCCAATTATCCTTTTGGGAATATAGAGCCCTCTATGATCCAGCTAAGAGCCGAGACACCATCTACTTCCCATCCACTACTATCGAGTACACCACCATCAAGGACACCACCACTCCTACCTATACCTTTACCTACTCCATTACCACCTTTGCTTCTTCACTCTACTGTCTGTAAAGCAGGTGTTTCTGAGGTTGACATTGGCCAACCTGCCGGAAGAGTGTTTGTATATTGCTCTAAGGTCCAATATATGAGGTCTAGTTAGAGATTCATCTGCCCCACTGCTAGACCTACTAGAGGTTTTAGGTCCGGATTATATGGTTTTTGTTTTGCCACTTAATTAGAGATGAGATCAGACATTGACCCTGAAGAGATTTGTTTATGGGAATTAACAGACACTTGAGATGAGATCATATGGGCAATTGCCCAGGGTCACCCAGTAGACTGAGTGACACAAAGTTGGGTACGATGGGATTGAAATAGAATTTTGTCATAGACGGTCCCATCCAATATTGATTGAGAAAATGATTAACTGGTGATGTAAGCACGGATGATAGGTCCTTGATGAGCTGGAAGTCGGCTTAAACATGTTTGTATAGCGATAGGACGTTCATGCTCGACACTGTCTAGACTGATGGAGACTGAGGCCGAGACTTTCTCCGCGAGCTTGGGTACAGTCAGACGGATTTCTGAGTGAAACCGCCGCGTACTGTGGTGATAAGCACCTAAGGACTACTGTATTGGCACAGCAAATGGAGATTGCAGGGTTGCGGGCAGTAGACCGCACTTGACAGGCACAGCTTATGGAGACATTAACACTAATGAGGACACTGCAGACACAGGTGACAACACTCCAGAGTCAGTTGGGACCCGCTAGCGGTCCAACACAGCCAGAGATACCAGAGGAGGCCGGTAGCAGTTCGTATATTTGGTTATGTTGTAGCTATATTGTATTAGCCTACAAATAATTCTGGTTAACCTACCAGCTAGTAAAGGCTTTAGTTGTTTATATTTCCTTTATGAACCTAATGTGATATTGGACATTTTGTAAACGAATCAGTGTCAGGTAAGTTTCCAGGATAATGAAATGGAAATGATGTATTATTTCTTGTCTTTAATCGAATTTATTAAGAATGAATGTCGAATTAGATTACAAGGACACACCATTGTTTAATTTCAATTCAGTTTGTACATTTGGACTGTGTGATGTGTTTCTCAACTTAATATATTTTTATAAGTCACGTCATGTATGATTTAAGAACAAATGGGGTATTATATTTTCTTGTGATTAAAGAAAATGGCAGCAAAAAGAACCACCAGATCAACTCCAGCCGCAACAACCGCCACCACTACCACTGTGACCAATGCCCAACTTAAGGTAATGATTGACCAAGGTGTTACTCATGCTTTGGCAGCACATGATGCTGACAGAAACATGAATGGTGATGACAGCCATAATTCAGGAACGGGTTTTAGAAGGACGGAACGAGTTGCTAGAGAGTGCACTTACCCAGACTTCATGAAGTGCCAACCTCTAAATTTTAAGGGCACGGAAGGAGTTGTCGAATTGATTTAATGGTTTGAGAAAATGGAAACTATGTTCAGTATAAGCAACTGCTTTGAGGAAAACCAAATCAAGTTTTCCACTTCTACTCTTCTTGCAGTGGCTCGTAAAACGTGTGCGAACTCTCCCACGTTAGGACAGTTGGTCATGATGTTGCTTATGCCAATGACGATGGTCACAACTAAAAAGAAGATTACAGACACGTGCTTACCCGAGGGAGAGATGAATAAGTCTCGAGTTTTGTAGTTTGTGAATTTTTGAAGGTAAAAGGTTAAAAACCGACGTGATATGTTACAACCAACCGTTTTGTCTATTCCAAGAACTTGGCAGTAACAGATGTGTTTAGGAATATTATTCCTGAAGATGTCGACAAAGATTAAGAATGATTTCATGGTGGGTTTGCCCGTACAATGATCCACGGAAGTGTAAGTAAGCATCAGAAGCCTAAGTAACAATGCCAAGGATGCGGTTTGAAAATTGCAACTAAACTGATGGATAAGAAAATCCTTACTTTTGCTGAATGTCAGACAGAGAACAAAAGAAAGCAAGATGATAACCAACAACAACAACAACAACAACAAAACAAGAGATGAAACAATGGTCGGGCCTACACTGCAGGATTCGGTAAGAAGAAACCTTACGGAGGATCTAAACCTCTATGTCCTAAATGCAACTATCACCATGATGGTCCATGTGCTCCCAAATGCCACAAGTGCATCAGAGTTGGCCATCTGGCCCGCGACTGTAGGAGTCCTGCAAATACTAATGCTAGTAACAATCACAGGGACACTGGGCCAGGTCAGAAACCTACTTGCTATGAATGTGGAGCCCATGGACATTTCAAGAGGGATTGTCCAAAGCTGAAAAACAACAACCGTGGTAACCAAGGTAGAAATGGCAATGCTCCAATGAAAGTGTATGTGGTAGGCCGTGCAGGGACAAACCCAGACTCAAACGTCATTACGAGTACGTTCCTTCTAAGCAACCGTTATGATTCTGTCTTATTTGATACTAGTGCTGATAGAAGCTTTGTGTCTACTGCATTTAGCTCCCAAATTACATGATCACACCATCACTTAGATCATTATTAATGATGTAAACTAAGCTGAACGGATAATAATTGGGTTAAACGCTATCATTCGGGGTTGTACATTAAATTTCTTAAATCACCCATTCAACATAGACTTAATGCCCGTAGAACTTGGTAGTCTCGATGTCATTATCGGTATGGATTGGTTGGCAAAGTACCAAGCTGTCATCGTTTGTGCAGAGAAAATCGTTCGCATTCCCTAGGGAAATGAAACGTTGATTGTTCGCGAGTGACGGAAGCGACCAAGGGAATGAACTCGTTTAGAACAATATCCCAAGAGCACTAAAACGCAGATATACAACTATAAAGGATGTCCCTAAACTTTTGGGCACATGTTACTACAAGGGAGACTGAAGACAAGTCGGAGAAGAAGCGACTTGAGGACGTACCGATCGTTCGAAATTTTCCTGAAGTATTTCCTGAAGATTTGTCGGGTCGCCCTTCGACTCGACAAGTGGAATTCCAAATCGATTTGATACCTGGTGCTGCACTTGTAGCACGGGCACCTTATCGATTGGCCCTATCCGAAATGAAGGAATTATCAGACCAACTCCAAGAACTTTCTGACAAGGGCTTCATAAGACCCAGTTCCTCACCCTGGGATGCTCCAGTTCCCTCGTTTGTCAAAAAGAAGTATGGATCATTTCGAATGTGCATCGACTACCGAGAGCTGAACAAGTTGACGGTGAAGAATCGTTATCCACTCCCATGGATCAACAATTTATTTGATCAACTACAAGGATCCAATGTTTATTCTAAGATAGACTTGCGATCAGGTTATCACCAGCTTCGAGTACGGGAAGAAGATATTCCAAAGACTGCATACAGAACACGATAAGGACATTATGAGTTCCAAGTTAAAGCCCTTTTGGCTTGAACGAACGTCACCTATCGGTATTTATGGATCTCATGAACCGCGTGTGCAAGCCATTTTTAGATAAATTTATGATCGTCTTTATCGACGATATTCTCATCTACTCCAAGAACAAGAAGGAATACGAAGAACATCTTAAGGCAATTCTAGAATTGCTTAAGAAAGAGGAGTTGTACGCTAAATTCTCTAAAAAAATTTTTGTGAATTTTTGGCCTGCCCAATGTAGACAATGTTTCCCACCAGCGTGATTGATAGGCAACGGCATTCCACGTGGAGGCCCTCCAGAATGTAATCTCATAAAAGATTGGGCAACATCCTAAAACACCAACGGAGAATCGGCAAAATTTTAGTCTGTGCTGGTATTACCGGAAGATTCATTCAAATGATTTTTAGATAATTCGCCAAGTCAATGACCAAGCTTACTCAGAAAGGAGTTAAGTTTGATTGGGGTGACAAGCAAAAGCAAGGTGTTGTCATTAGGATAAAGCAGAAAGTTATTTAATGCACACCAATTCAGGCTTTACCTGAAGGGAAGCGAAGGATTATTATCCGTAATACTGACTTCAATGCTCGATCAAGGTTTAGGCGTTGTGTTGATGCAAAGAGAGAAGGTGATTGCTTATGCATCACGCCAATTGAAACTTCATGATAAGAACTATACGACTCATGATTTGGAACTTGGTGCAGTGGTGTTTGCTCTAAAGATTTGGTGAGCACAATCCTTATGGACCAAGTGCACTGTGTTCACAACCCACAAGATTTGACAAAACACAATTTCTTGATCAAAAGAGTTTAAACATACGAGACAAACTTTGATGTTAGATTTGCTATAGCGATTATGATTGTGAAATACGTTTACCATCCCGGGGAAATGCTAACGTAGTGGCCAGATCCGGTTAGCGCCGTAAAATAATTGTATAATGGTCCAATTACAGGTTGCGGAGCCTATTCATGACATTGTTTATGAATCTCCTCCAAATAGAATTTTGGAAATGCTCAGACATTAAGCACGAAAACCAAAAACATCAAGAACGAAGATCTTGTGAGGTATGTAGATTGAAAAATCATAGATCCGTGAAAACTTAGAATGCAAAGTTATAACCAACCCGTCCGGAGACGTTATGCTTAAGAATGGCACGAGTTTGGTTACCGCTGTTGATGGCGATTTGAGGACTGTGATCATGCACGAGTCCCACAAGTCAAAATACTCTATTCCACCCGGGTTCTGACAAGATGTATCATAGGACATGAATGAAACTAAAATTATGCCCAATATGAAGGACGACATCGCCACCAATGTTAGCAAATAATTATAGCGGTGTGATAAGGTCAAGGAAGAACACCAAAGGCCATCTGGTTGTTGGAACAAAACCCATATACCTCAATGGAAATGGGACAATATTGATAACTATGGAGTTATTTGTCACGAAGCTTCCTAAGAACACCACAAGGCTAACTACAATAAAACCGCATTTGGGTGATTGTCGACCGGACTCACTAAGTCTGGAAAAATGCTTCTTGTACAATGAGAGTGGAAATTGGTCCCCATGGAGAAATTGGCAAGAAATATACCTAAAGAGGTGGTCACGAGGTAATGAATTCTGTTCTCATTCTTGTGATCGCGACCCTAGGTTCGCATCAAATTTTTTGCGAGGTCAACTACAGAAGGATTTGAGTAACTAAGACCTTGGATATTAGTACTTGCGTACCAACCACAAACTGAACGGACAAATCAAGATATACTATTTAAACTCTCGATATATGTTACGTTGCTTTTGTGATCGACTTTTGGAAAGGGTTGGGTTTAACTACTTGCCACAGTCTAGTTTTTCCAATAAAACAATATTTAATCACGCTAGCAACACACGGCTGCGGCCGTTTGAAGTCTCATTAATGTCTCATACCGTTCAGCCCTGTTTTGGTTGGAGCCCGAGGTGTGGAGAAGTTCAACAACACCTCTGGTTCCCCAGGAATAGTTCATGAGACACCGAGGAAAATCATTCATAATCAAGTAAAGAAAATTCAAGCCGCAGTCGTGATCGAAACAAGAGAGCTATTGTCCGATTTAAAGCGTAAGCCGATGGACTTTTAAGTTGGAGATAGAGTAATGCTCAAAGTTTCGCCTTGGAAAGGGAGTAGTACGTTTTGGCAAACGGGGGAAGCTAAACCCCAGATATGTTGGACCTTTCAAAGTGTTGGAAAAGGTTGGAGCCATTGCTTACAAGCTGAACTTCCTCAAGAGCTGAGCAGGGTTCATATAACAGTTGTCATGTATCAACGTTGACGAAGTGCGTTATTTCAGCTGAAAACCATTAGTCCGTTCTGTTAGAAGGAGTCCATATAGATGACAACTTCATTTTGTTGAGGAACCATTGAAGATCAAGATCATGGAAGTTTAAATGATTGAAACGAAAGCGTATTCGCATAGTCAAGTTCGAAGGAACTTCACTGAAGGTCCAAGTTTACATGCGAAATTTGAGACCAATTTTACCGAAAAAGTATCCACTACCGACTTCACAAAGACTGCACCGTTGTGAAGTGCTGCGTCTTAAGCCTTGAGGACAAGGGCTCCATTTAACCGAAGGAGGAAGGACTATAGACACCCCGTGTTTTTAGGTCATATTAAGACGTCGATGTAAATTCAACTAATTTATTTTTAGTCTTGTCACAGGCGTTTGCTTTTAAATTTTAATCGTTAAGTTAAATCGGTAAGGTAAAGAATTATCATATCAATTAAACGGCTCAAACAATTAAACGTTTACATCAAAAAGTGGTTTAGATAATCAGTTAGCGAGGACAATTTATTAACATTACACATTTTATTTTTATTGGTTACGTAAAGTGTTTACGTTTCGCGATAAAATACATTTAGGCATACCCGGAACCACCAAAACTTTTCTACGCTTCAACAAATACCCATTATTTTATACCCAATACCCAAAGTTTTATAAAAATGCACCCATATTTATCACCTTAGCCGAATTTTATGCAAAAGAAATAAACCACGACTTACAATTCACAAGTAATATCTTTATACATTAAACTACAACTTGTAATAACAAGTAAATGATAGATATTTTGTAAAAGATCAAAAACCAACATGTTAGTCCTCCCTTCCCCCAGAAAATTTGAGATGCACAATGGTATCCCAATTACACATATCACAGACAAAACACCAACTTGATAATGTACTAAAACCATTCTCTTAAAAGACCTATAAGGGACTATTTTAGCTAAGTCTTAGACCAAGACATATCTTAATTCCCATCATTGAGTCCTAAGACTTTCCTATGGCACTTTTAGACCTAAGTGCTGTGAATAATAATAAAGGTGCACTAGAATAGAACACACACATATTTCATTTGCTTGAGTGAAAAACAACATAATCCTCCCTCTTTCTCTCCTATAGGCCACGGCCAAACCCAAATACACACAAACAATCCATATATTTTTATTTACCATATTTAAAACATCTTACAATATATTCTTATTCTAAAGGTTTTAGAAGGTTTGAGTTTGGGGTTTTACAAGTGTTAAAGGCAAGAAATTTCACGATTAGGGATTTTCTTGGATTAGGGTTTCTTTTTTGAATTGGAATCATGGGTTAAATAGCTAAACAATTGGTTTAGATCAAAATTGTTCGATCATCTACATCGAATTAAAGTTAGTCTAAAAACCTTAATCTCTTATAATTTGTTGATTTTTTTGAAAAGCATCTATAAAATGTTTTATAACGAAGAGTTATAGATTTGTCACGTATTACTAAACAATAAAAACTTTCTTAATAAAACATAATTTTATAACAAGTTACTGTTATTCACAAATCAGTTATTTTATTTTGAAAAACATCAGTAAATAATATATAATTTAAATTATGAATACGGTGCTCAAAAGAATCACTTAAAATCGGAGTTAAAACGAATAAGAATCTGACAATTACGAGTATTCCTGCGATTAATTTTATAAAAAATAAATTATTATAACAGTATAATGAACAGTAAAAAAACATTCACATAAGAGTACATTACAATATGATAAATGTAATAATTTATGTATACGTGTGTCGACCGTTAAATACTAAATGCGTGTGACAAAGAAAAATAATAAACGGACTTAAAACGAGAAGAAAGTTACGCCATTTGTTACAAAAGAGAATAATTTCTAAAAAACGTTTTATAACTTTTATAAAAATATTTTCACTAAAAATATTAGATGTGTATTGTAGCTATAAATAATTAAAAGTGGTAATAGTTAATCAAAAGCTAAGTACTTATAACGACTATAATCAATTAGGTTGCACTCGGGCAAAAGTTGTGTGACGGCATTTATTTACCACGCTATATTGATTTACATTGTTAACTCAAGCCCAATCGAGGTGATTCATAGCCTACACGAATACATTTATAATGATTTACAGGTATTTTTGGGGTGAGAAACATATGCATGGTTTTTACCAATTGGATGTGCAATGGTAACATCTTACATTACGATTCGTGTTAGCCTAAAGTAGCGATAACCCTCTGAGCCCATTTACCATAGAACTGTCAATTACTTAGTTGTAGAAGCGTAGAAGTTATAAATAGATCTATTTGGGATTGACAACCCCGTTCGGGTAAGTCATGCTCACTATGCCGTGGTAGATGCCGGGACAATGAACGTAAACCATGGTCCGTGACAAAGGATGTTGACGGGTTAGAACATGCATCACATCAATGTAAGCAATTTAAATTTGCAATTCAACAACATGTCGAGCTTCAGTGTCATGACTAAGGGAACGTAATTGCAATTTTATGAGTTGAATCTGTTTCAGATATCTGGGAAAAGTCTGTCGGTCCTACATTATTAAATTATTATAAACCTTATGATTTCACCAACATTATTGTTGATGTTTTTAAGCAATGTTTTTCTCAGGAGATTCAATAAGGGTAGCAAACTTAGGGATTACATTGTGGTCGTTATTTTGGAATTCATATGCATAAAAAGATTTGAGGTTGTCATAATTTTGGGGATTTATCTGTTATGGACTAAAATCCTCTCTAGTATATTTTAACAAAGAAACAAGTGGAAAGTTTCGGACTTAATATAACGAACAATTTGTTAAAAAATCCAATGTATCAGTTTTAAACGGACTTTAAATGGACGGTTCTCTTATATAATCGGGTGCTGTTATCGTATGAAGTACCACCCCCTAGACCCATATATCCGATTAGACCCAATAATACTAACACCTTGTTGTGATTGTTCCAGTGTTAGCTCAACCTTAGTCGGCATTATTCCCTTATTTTCATTCATCTCCAATCATACCTAAGGACTTCTATTTCTAACTGTGGATTGTCCTTGGGTAGATCCCTCCGGTTCTGGTTGGATCATAGGACTTATACCTAACCTTAACCATAAAACCATTGAAAAAGCAATCAAAGTGTTTGATAGAAATCAAGACATTTTAACACTTTGAGAGTTTCATTCTTTTGAAATGCCCCCCCTACACATGTGCATCGATATTCTAAATGATTTCGCACATGAAAGAAAAAGTTATGCACTTAGAGTCTTAAAGATCATATTCTTCTAGATCACATTTTAATCATATTTTCTCCCCTTATTTAAAATAATAAATCCTTCAGTATTTGAAATACCAATTGATTAAAATTTGAGACATGAAAAGTTTCATGTGGAGAAAAATGTTTTCTTAGCATGAATTATGATAACATTTTTCTTATTGCTCCCCTTCAAAATAATATGTGGGAAACCACTAATTTTTAAAACTTGACATTACAAGGAAAAATGACATGTCACCACAAATATGTTGAAGACGAAATGAGATGCCTTGGTGAACAATGTATATTATAATTTGACATTCAAGTACCACATTTTAATTTCACTGAATGTTTTTGGATACATAAGATTGACATTTATGAGATGTACCCAAAAACATTAAAGGCTTTGGTTTTAAAAGCTCCCCCTCAAAAATTGATTCACTTATGAAAATGACATTTTTGAGCATGATTGTACCAATTGTTAAACACACCAATTGTTAAATATATCGAGGAAGGGAGTGTTGAACACACAATTTTAACAAATACCACTTATTATAGAAAGATACCACAAATTATACTTTAAACAATTTGACATTTAAAGTTCTTTTTGAAAAATTATGTTCAACGGTTTTTTAAAACACACGATAAAAGACTTTTCTTCTATTTGTAGAGAAAGCGCACTTAAACGTACACTCCCCTAACATTTGGGTCCGGGTTACAGTATGAGGTAACTGTAAGCCATTGCCATGAGCTCAAAACTTTTGAATGTTTTGTATGGTGCCCAAGACCCGAGAAAATTGACTTTCTCATTGACAGGATAAGTTATCTAAAAAGATACACTTTCCTTACACTTAGATCTAAGTTATGCACTGAGATATACATAAGTCATTGAGAAAATTAGAAATGACATGTTTTGAAATGTTTGAACTCATGCTCGAACTTCATTTACACACCAGGCATCAATGTTAATCGACATTTCTAGGTACGTAAATGTTATCGATTCCAAGAGATATGTCGAGAAGATTCTCTTTGGTATTTTGAAATTTTATAATTTTATATTTTGTTTTACTAGGTTTTATATTTTTGTATTTTCTTTTTGTTGATTTTATATTTTTGTATTTTGTTTTTCAAGAATATTTACAAGTTGATGTTTGATGTATATCAAGCAGATTCGTTTGCCAGAACCTCTAGTTCTTCTGGAGTCAAACATCTCATACCGAGTCGTCTGACAAGATACTTAAACCTATCTTCCGACAGAGCTTTAGTAAACAGGTAGCTAACTGGTATTCAGTTTCGACAAAGAATAATTCAACTATACCCTTTTCAACCTGTTCCTTTATGAAGTGATATCTGACATAAATGTGCTTGGTACGGGAATGCTGGACTAGATTGCACGAGAAGGCTATGGCTTCCTTTGAATCACAATACATATGTATTTTGTCAAAGTGAAAGCCATAATCTATGAGCTGAGTTCTCAACCAGAGAACTTGAGCACAACACGTAGATAGAGCCACATACTCGTCTTCTGCTATAGACATTGAAGTGCGGTCCTGCTTCTTGGACGACCAGCTGACTAGCTTATCACCTCCTAGAAATTTTATTCCATCAGATGTGCTTTTACGTATGTCTAGATAGCGTGAGTGATCTAAATCTAAAAAAGCAGTTAGTTCAAAACCGGTGTCCTTCAGATACCAGAGTCCCCATGTTAATGGTATTCTTAAGGTACCGAAAGATCCGTTTAACCTCTACGAGGTGCTTTTCTGTTGGTCTCGCTTGATAACAAGCACAATAACATGTTGCATGTACAATATCCGGTCTACTTGATGTTAAGTACATGAGTGCCCCCAACATGCTACGATATTTCGTTTGGTCAATAAGAGTTCCACTCAAGTCAGCATCTAAGGGTTGAGTAGACATTGGAGTACCAATGTTATCACATGAGGTCATACCATGCTTTCTAAGTATCTCGTGAGCATACTTAGCTTGGTTAATAAAGATACCACGTAGGGATTGGTGGATTTGAATTGTTAAAAAGAATTTTAGTTCCCTCGTCATAGACATTTCAAACTTGCCGTGCATTAGTTTTTCAAACTTTTTGAAAGTTTTGGGTTCGTAGAACCAAAAATAATGGCATCGACGTAAATTTACACAAGCAATATGTCATCCCTTTTTTTAGTAATAAGCAGAGTTGGATCAATAGAACCTTTGGAGAACCCTTTAGATACCAGGAAGTTAGAGAGTTCATCGTACCACGCTCTTGGAGCTTGTTTGAGTCCATATAATGCCTTTTTGAGACGGTAGACTTTGTCAGGATGATGTGGGTCTGTGAATCCATCTGGCTGGTTGACGTACACTTCTTTCTTCAAAGGTCTGTTAAGAAATGTTGTTTTGACGTCCATCTGGTATACTGGAAATGATTTATGGATAACATACACAACGAATAACCAGACAGCTTCCAACTGAGCAACTGGTGCAAATGACTCTTCAAAATCAATTCCTTCCTGTTGACCGTATCCCTTAGGTACAAGACGAGCTTTGTTGCAGATTACAGTATTCTCTTTATCACATTTGTTTTTCTAAAGCCACTTTATGTTAATGACTTTTTTGCATAGCGGTCTGTCGACTAATTCCCATACATCTAGTCGATCAAACTGGTGAAGTTCTTCCTGCATCGCTTCAATCCATGAAGAATCAGCCATGGCTTCTTTGATGTTCTTCGGTTTGGTTCGACTCTCGGTGAGTGCGAACATACATATCTCGCCATATGTTTCTAGCTGACGTCTTGTTCTAATTAATTGAAAAGGATTTCTAATGACTTGTTCTAATGGATGATATCTTGTCCAACGATGTTAAGAAGGATGTCGTTGATAGAATGTATGCATGTTTGACGAATCAACATATCGAGAAGATGTCTCCCCCTGTTCATATACCAGTGTACTAAAGATGTTGATAAGTTCATCTTTGTCAACTTGTGCTTTTTCTTTTTGAGTTGCTGCTTGATTAATGTTCTCAGTAGCAGTGATAATTGGTTCTTGAGTTGGTGCTTGACTTGTAGTTACATGTGTTGTTTGAATGTTTAATAGATATGTATCTGCAGCATCGGTTGTTGAAGTAAATGGAGTTGTGTTGTGTTGTTGACGTTGATCAGGTGCATCAGCAGCATGTACAACGGAAGACTTTGACACAACTGGAGTAGTTCCAGTGAGTAATTCATCGAACATCAGACTAAATAGCAAATCTAACTCGTTTGACGTTGTTACTGTGTCAGGTGTATGAGGAACATTTTATTGACTTTGGGGACCGGGACTTAAACTGTCGTGTTCAAGTGCCGTTATCGGAGATTGTGGAACGGGGTCAGAGCTGACGTGATCTGATGCCATTTAAGGCAATTCGTCAAAGTTAACATGAATGGTTTCAACTATCACTCTGGTTCTCTTGTTATATACCATGTAAGCTCTTGACTGAGTAGAATACTTTACAAAAATACATGCATCACCTTTTTCTTTCATCTTGTCAAGATTTTAACCATCTCTGACAATGTAACATAAAGAGCCAAATATGTGAAAGAATTTTACAAACGATTTTCGGCTATTGATGATGTGATAAGGTGTTTTCTCATGTCTAGGAATTACGAGTGAACAGTTTTGAGTAAAACACGTTGTGGCAATTGCTTCAGCCCAGAAGAAGTAACTTTAGCGGCGCTTAACATAGTTCGAGCAGCTTCAACAAGAGTACGGTTTCGTATTTCAACAACGTCGTTTTGTTTAGGTGTTCGAGCAGTTGACATTTGGTGTTCAATCCCTTCTTGAGCAAAGTATGCATGAAGAGTTTTATTTAAAAATTTTGTGCCTTTGTCAGTTTGAACTGTTCTAACTTGGGCATGAAGTCCTCTTTGAACAAGTTTGAGAAAATCAATGAGAACTTCTGGTGTTTCGTCTTTGGATCTAAAGAAGTGAGTTCAAGTATATCTTGAATAGCCATCAACAATTGCCAGCACATATTTCTTACCATTAAAGCTATCTATCCTCATGGGACCACATAATTCCATGTGTGGAATTTATAACCGCCTCTTTGAGCTTGGGGTAGTTTTAGTCTTTAAAGACTTACGTTTTGCTTTCCCCAACTCATAAGAATAACAAAGATGATCTTTGATGAATTTCAATTTGGGAAGGCCAGTCACAATATCATACTTTGAAAGAAAGTTGATGGTATCAAAGTTTAGATGTGAAAGACGACGATGCCAAAACCATGCTTGTGACGATGACGCTTTAGCCATTAACAAATTGATTGGGATAGATGTGTAATTGAAGATTATTGGAATACACAAAATCTGTCCATGAAACCTATGAAGTAGATCATTTCCTTTCAAATCCATGGATTGTAACATGTATTACTTCTAAAAAGCAGCTATCCAAATTCCATCCGCAACACACAAAATTGACCAACGGAGAATAAATTATGATTCAGCCATTCGACGCAATAAACCCTTTTCATAGTTACATTCCCTTGAACCAGATCTCCATAACCAAGAATGGGTGCAATTTGATCATTTCCAAACTTCACCGTACCCATAAATTTCTCTACAAAATTACTTAGAAGCTTGAGATTTCTTGTCATGTGGTTTGAGCACCCAGAGTCGATGACGAATAGAATTATCTCTACGAGCTGCAAAATAATTAGCAGACAATGGAGTATTTGATATAGTGGATTTCCTAAGAGTCGTGGGTTTTGAAATAGTAATAGTTCTAGACTTAATTCCTAAAGGCATACTAACATTTGGTTTAACATTCACTGTACTAGTCTTAGGTTTCTATTTATATCTCGGTGGTGTGATCTTAGAGTACCACCATTTACATGTCTTACTAATCTGCTCATATTGCTTCCCAATTTTGCTTCTAGGTTTTTGGTTAGTAGATTCTGCAGCAATTGTTCTCTTAAGGGGTGTTGCAGCAGATTGGTTCACAGTTCGTTTAGGTTCTCTAGTACTAATAGGCATAGCCATAGGCATTTTAGTTATAGAATTCAAGCCATTAATATAATGAAGCACAGACATATCATGATTGTCATTCAACATATATTTTCCACAAGTAACACAAACAAAGTTAACATCCAAGGTCTTAGTATTCAAACTGTCAATACACACAGTTACAGACGTTTTATTATTAGAAAACTTAAAATCCTACGGTGGTCTTCTACTTCTTGCTTCTTCCCTTGACTATTGTTAGGCATGACTCTATCTTCCAATTGATTACTCTTAAGCTGTGGTCTGCTAACACTAGTAGTGGGAATTACTCCTGTAGAGAAAGACATGCGTTTGTTAGTTTTCCTAATGTCTTGAGGCAATTGTGGTGTTCTAGTTTGATTATGCTTTGTGTGAACTTTATACATTCCGGGTGCAATCACATTTGTGCTCTTTACATTCTGAGGCAAAATCTATGCGGTGACTGGTTTTGAAAAATCTGTGCAATGACTGGTTTTGAAAAATCCTTTGACATATCATTTTTAGTAATCGACTTTGACTCTGAAAAATCTTTCTTTCAGCGGTTTACCTAAAATTGATTATCTTTGACTTTTAAAAGCATTCGGTTGTCAAATAACCGATGCTTTTTCAGACTTAGTTTCCACAAATTTTCCTTTTATTTTTTCAATAAGTTTCTTCAACTCACTTATTGCAATGCTTTTATCTTGTAATTGAGCTTTCATATATTGAATTTCAAAATATTTAACATTTAGATCTCGAAATGATGTTGATTCTTTTTGTTTCCAAACTTTGTCATTATTAAGTTGTTCTTAACTTTGCTGTAAAGCGAGTTCAAGATTAATTGAATGTTGTTCAAGTTTAGAAAATCTTTTTGACAATTCATTGAAAGATTTGTTATTGACATTTTCTGTTCTTTTTGAAAGCTCTTTTTCAAGACGTTCACATTTAACTACTTGGTCCAAATAATCACATTGTAAATCAGTGAATTCATCAAGCTTTATATACACACCAAGTACATAATTCATGTGATCAGCATAATAATAATCCTTGGAAAGTCGGTCGATTTTATTAAAAAACTATGTCTTTTGAGTTTCCAATTGAGATTTAAGAGAGTCTACTTCATGTTCAAGAGAATTAAAGTATCTCAAATCATCAACCATTTTCTCTTTCAAACACAAGTGAAATTTTTCCAAAATTAGCCAAAATTGCACAAATTTGAGGACTAAAATTTCCTTCTGTGGTATTTTGAATAAATGGATCTATATGATCATAATATGTCCTTTTGGTCCTTTTAGCAATTGTTTGTTTGCAACATTCCACTCTATCAAAAATCATGTCAACACTACTTTTAATTTTGAAAAGTTCTTTAGAGCTTTTGCACTTTTGATCCCACTGATCGAGTCAATAGTATATATATATATATATAATATAGGTAAATTAGTTAATCACTTCAAACCCAAAGTAATAAACCAATTCACAAATAAAATATAGAGGTAAGTACATTTTTGGTCCTTGTGGTTGATGCGTTTTTCTTTTGTCCAAAATTAAAGAAAATATTTGGGTTTTGGTCCAAAAAACATAGTTTTGTTCACTTTTAGTCCCATTCTATAATTTGGACTAAAAAATTTTGGACTAAAAGTGAAACGAAACTATGTCTTTTGGAACAAAGTGTAACGAAACTATGTCTTTTGGACTAAAAAATGGAACGAACATGTCTTTTGGGACCAAAACCAAACCTTTTTGAATTTTAGACCAAAAGTGAATAAGCACAAACCACAAGGACCATAAAATGTTACTTAACTCTAAAAGATTAATTCGGAAGTATCGTTTCCCGGTTCGTTAATGTTCCAACGAGGCGTGAATTGAACTTTTTGTTGTAGTTTGTGATCGGGATTTTCAATAGTTCAAGATGTTTGATTTGATTTCTATTTCTACAATTATAATGCAAAAACAATGCAAAGGCAAGCAACAATTAAAGCAATTACGAAATAAGCACGAAAACGTTAACGGAAATATAAAAACGCAACTAAAAACCTAAATTATCAAATTTTAACTCTAGAAATGCAAATTTAATTTCGAAAAGTACTAAATGATTAAAAATAATTTTAGAAAAAAAAATTATATTTTTTTGATTTTTATTTTATTTTTAATGAATTAAAAACACTTTTAATCTAGAAAAATGATTAAAAATACTAAACCAATTTATAAAAATTCTAAAAAATTATAGAAAGTACTTTAGACTAATACTAATGTAAGAAAAATAAAAACTGGAAATAAGCTAAAAGGATAAGCTGCTAAACAAGCTATAATAAGCTGATAAGCAAAACTGGCAAAAGCCCTTATAAATCAACTAGTGCAAAGGTTTAACGAATAAGACCCTAGGGCGACTGGTTAAGGTGTTGGGTTGTTATGGTTGAGGTCTCAAGTTCGAGTCCTCCCAATACTCCCAACATCTTAATCTTTTTATTAATTTTTTTTCTTTTTTAAACAACTAACTAATAAGCAATAATAAAACTTTTTTGTAAAACAACTTTTCCTTAAAATTATTAATAAGCTAGAAATAAGCCTTTTAAAAGGTGACAGATTTGACTTAAAAGCTAAGGTTTTTTGACACTTAAACTATTTTTGAGGAAAAGCTTTTAGAAGCTTAAACTTAAGCCCAATAGGCTTCTTGGGACCTTAAAACACACTTAGTGAGCAAATATAAATAAAAAATAAGCATTCCTAATGAGCAGAAAACTAAGAAAGCTAAATAAGCAGTTTTGGCAAAAAGCTACTAAAAATAGTCTAAATAGGCAATTTTAAGCTAGTTTTTAAGGTACCAATTGAAAAAGCTAGAACCTAAAAGTGAAAACACTTTAAGCTAGTACTACTAAGAATGAGAAAAAATAAAACTTAAGCATTTTGAATAACTAACAACCTAGATATAAGCTTCTGAAAATAGCAGTTTAGACTAAAAGGTTGTTTTTGGTTTTTAAGCTTTTGTAAATGACTGAAATGCATATTTTGCGCCCCTAAATTCAGACACTAAATAAGCTTCTAAACCTCAAAATAAGGCTTAAACAAATAAGCTTAGACTACAAAGAGCTTGTGCTCCAAAAATCAAACCTTAAAACTTCTTTTAACTAACCTAAAATTCAAGATTAAAAAGTGAATCAAAAGCTTTTAAAACTGAAAGGACCAACTGTCAATGACAGATTGTGGCAAAAAAAAAATAAAAACCCCTTAAATAACAAATGCAGACTTATTGTTACTTGTTTATAAGACATATTGAGACTAAGACAAACATAAGAACAACACCTAAACAACAGCTTATAAGAATCAAGCATATAAGCTGATGTAGAAAACTAAAACATCATAGATTCAAGATATGATTACTAAAAACCTTAAAAATGAATTTTAAACTTTGAAAACTTTTGAAAACTGATTAAATCACCTTGAAAGAACTAAAAAAGCTAGATTTAGGTCAAAATAGACTCAAACAACACTAACATGGGTTAGTGCTGCTTGTGCTAAACACCCCCTTAAAACAACTTTTTCCATTTTAAGCTTGTATTAGTTTGATTTTAGGTAAATCTAATGATAAACATATTATACTTAAGTTTATAAAGACCTAATAAGCAAATTTCAACCACTAATAAGCACTAGATAATAAGCAAACCAAATAAGCAGTTTTGAAGCACTAATAAGATAGTTTATATGAAATAAGATCTTGACTTTTAAGCATTAAAACTAAATCAAAAAGCAACAATAAGCAGTAGTAAACAAAAATAAGCAAAAATAAATAATTAGAATAGTAAATAAGCAGTTTAAAAAGAAAATGCAGAAGATGCTATAAAATGGCCTTAGAACTTACTTTTGCCCTTTGCTCTAAACAAGGGCTTAAGAGCTCTTAAGAGCTTATTAGCTTATGCTGGTGAGTACCATAAGCCCATCCCTGATTGGCTTATCATCCAAAAGAAAATCATGAAACAATTATAAAAATGGATAATGGAACTTCACTTTTTATTGAATAATCTTTGAAAGTACAATGTTTGGAAAGTAAATTGCTAATGTAAAAGCTTGAAGATAGAGTAAAGAATACAAATGCAGTATGTAATTTTGACTAGGGAAAAAAGATGATCTCTTCGAGTGAAATCTTTCCCTATTTATAGGGGAATGTTGTGCTTCTTATGAGGTGAGACTGCCACATCCTTGAATTCTTCCAATCATACCATAATCGCTTATGGAAAGCCATAATTGTTGCCAATCAACATTAAACCCGCACATTTATTGCATAGACTTTGTCCTTTAATTCCTGGACGCGTCATCTCGCCCAATGAGAGGGCTCTAAACTGCCAGCGTGGCATAGGAGTGTGTCAGGTATGGTGTGAGAGTGTGTTGAAAGCATCGCAGGGGTGGATTTGCTAGGTTTTGGGCCTTCGCGCCTTTTTCAGAATATTTAACTATATTTCAAATTTAGAAGATGCAGGGTAACGACCGTTAGTGTTAGGACTAGCGGTGCAAGCGTTCAAGGACTAACGGTGCATTTGTTTGAGGACTAACGATGCCATGGTTTGGGTAAACGGGCGTTAAGTCTTGGAATTAGGCTTGTTTTGGGCATGTTTTGTTTATTTTGGAATTTTGGGCTTTTGTTATAATAAAGGTTTTGTATAGATGGCTTAATAGGCTGACTTGGCCCATTAACTTGGGTTGGGTTGGCCCACTAAGATGCATACGCCTTCGGCTTCGGTTTTCCACGCTCTTTCCAATCCCGTGCTCGGTTTTGTCTGGTTTTTTGCCTTGTTTTTGTCTTTTTGTGAATATCCGTTACCTGCACAGTAAATAACACAAAACATGCATATATTTGGCATTTTATATCTGTTTTTGGTTAATTAAGCTCGTTTTATTGAGATAAAGGTATGTGTATTTAAGCACATACCACCTACGGAATGGATTCATCCATCCATTTTTCTAACAAAGTTGTTTGTTTATTAAAAAACTCTTTTGGATTTCCATTTTTTACAGGTGTGTGACTTATTCTTGACCTTTTTGAAAAATATCTTTGTTCAGCAGACTTTTCACGTTGTGGAACGAACAAATCATAAAAGTTATTCAAGTTTTTATAATCAAAAGGTTTGATTAAATCATTTAATTTTAATCGACTTTATTGGGCAAGACGAATCATTTCATCAGATTCAGGAGCTAACATTAAGGCAAGATTATCATTATAGCAACCTATATCATACAAACGAGGATTCGCTCTTTGAGCTTTCTTGAGGAACTCAGGTTTAACAAAACTCGTTTTACAATTACGATTAAGCATATTCATTGTTTAAACTGATTGACCGGTTTTATATACAATATCATCTAAACCTTGATTTTATTTTCCAAAGCAATGACTTTTTCAAGTTCCTTGTCTTCACGAGTTTTGTAAAACTTCTTATGAGCCTCTTTTTCTTGTGACATTATGGAGATTGACTCTTGATGTGCAATAAGCACTTTTTTCATGTCTGAAATCGTTTGATTCAAACCATTTATCTTTCGAGTATATTTATTAAATGACTTTTCAGAAGACATTTTGTGTGAGACTAATTCCCCTTTAGATTTTGCACACTCAATTCCAACCTTTGACCATAATTCACATCATGATACCTATCAAGTGCAGCTTGGAACTTTTTAAGGTCTTTGAACATCATTTGATTAGTCTTTGACAGTTCAGTGTTTGCTTCTTAAAGTGTGTGTTTGATGATTCTAAAAATTTATTTGTGTTTTTGAAATCCTCAATTTGACTTTTCAATTTATCAACTAAAATTTTATTTGATGATTCCAAAAGTTTATTATGGTTTTTACTATCATCAATTTCACATTTTAATTTCTCAATTAAAGAAGCAAACAAATTACGTTCTTTAGCAAGATCATCATCATCATGGTCAGCCTGATCTCCATTAGTACTCATATCCAATGAATTAATAATGATATTATTATCACCTTATGCATCCGGATATGTGTCATTAACAGATTCAGGTTGCTCAGGATGTTGTCTGTCATTGGCAAACACATTATAGTCATCATCATGTTGTACCTTTTGCAATGGTTCAGCATCAAAGATGGGTCCAGAATTGTCAGCAGCATCTGAAGTGACCTCTTAAATTTGTGCCATGTACATATAATGTGCTTCCGATTCCTGATCTTTAGGTTAATCATCAGTGTCATCTCTCCAATCAACTTGTTCAGCACTCAATTGGACTCCAGCTTCCTCTTGCTTACATAATAGCATCTTCTCATTGTGATAAGCTGCATCCTTTACCCGTTTTGATTTCTGACATTCTCTTGCTACATGCCCATATTCCTTGCAATTAAAGCACTGAATCTCAGACTGCTGCACCACCTGTGTACCTACATTCTCCCTAGCCCAAACAACATTAACTGCCCTTTTGATTATTATACCCAGTTCCTCTGTTGATTCTTAGAGTATTATCCTGATTTGCTCTACTGGTGTTTGATGAAGTTCTGAGGTTGTTGTTGGTAGGTTTGTAGATTTTCTTGAATGATAAAGAGATTAAAGCCATCAGTTTATCAATCTCCTTCTCATTTGACAATGCATCATCTTCAGTAACCATATCATGTTCTTGATCATAAATGGGTAGTGGAGAGTTGACAATTACTTTACCTCTGTTTCTGGTAGCAGCTTGATGTGATCTGGTTGAGGAATTTTGAGTGTAGTAAGTAGGATGTGGTTGAGAATAGTAAACTGGTTGTTGTTGAGCAACAAGTGCAAGTGGATTAGCAGTACGTGCTAGTCTTTCAGCTCTTATCTCATTGACTTCATTGTAGGTTGCTTCAGGATGTCATAAAGTTTGTGATAGGAGATAGTCTTCAATTCTTGACTCTGCTTGACAAGTGTCACAAACCTTTGCCATTCTGATTGTAGTTGAAGTAAGAACTAGACATTCACTTGATGATTGGTAACTTCACACTTATTTCTAACAAGCTCATTCATCATCTTGTAAAACCTTGAGTAATACGATTCAAGTGTTTCACCATCTCGTGAGGTAAACTTCCCAAATTCCCAAAACAAATTGGTTTTTAGATCTTGAACATTGATTGACTCACCTTGTTTCAACCTTTTAATAGCTTTCCACATCTCACAAGCATTTAGACAAGCATCAACTGTGGAGTAGATATCATTATCTATCCCTGTGAGAATTATCTAAACAACTTCAGCTTCAGCATCCAATTGTTTCCTTATGTCTTCTAGAACAGTCTTGTAAGTTTTCATGAATCCTTCTGTACGTGTTTCTGAACTACCTTCAGCAACCGGGATTGTTTTCTCAGTCCATTTGAATTTGTATGGTGGATTCTGAAGATAATAGTTGATGAGTTCTTAATTAGGTTTAGTGTCAATGTATCTTTTGATTCGGGATTTCCACTGAACGTAGTTACCAGGTGCTAACATTAGAGGACGATATTTACCACTGGCTTCCATGATGGCATTGTGAAGAGCACTTGATGTTTGAGTTTGCATGTTGTTATTGGTATTTGACATTTTAATGTTGTTGTGAAAGGATATCGGATCTTAAGTTTATGAAGTGATTGTTGTTGTGGATGAGAGTATTGAAATCTAGTTCACGTGATTTTACAAATTTTGATTAAACCGAGAAAAAATGAGTATTTCACGGGATTTTACTAAATCAAGAAGAAACCGTGAAAATAGAATTGTAAAAAAAATCTTGACAAAATCGGTTGGTAAAGTGGCAAAATCGGTTAGTGTTGGCAATTCCTGCTAGTGTTCGGCTAGTGTTAATTCCAGTGGCAATTTCAGCTAGTGTTAATTCCTGTGGCAATTTCGGTGGATTCAAACTTTTCCGTAAAACCAACTTTTAAAACACCTAAAAGACACACTTTTTAACGTTTTTGAATGATTTCTTTTACAAAACTAAGTATAACTAAGATACTCTTAACATAAAAACACAAACTTTTTGATTTTTAACACAAAATTTTTTCCACTTTTTGAATCAAGAAAAAGTACAAAATAAGCTTGAATTTTTTAACAAAAACCTTGTTTCTACTTAAATAAGCTACCAAACTAATAAGCTAAATAAACTTATCTATAGAAAACAAGAAAATTTGACCAAATAAGCTCGAAATAAGCTCATAAAAGCCACGTATAAGCTTATATGAAGCTTAATAAGCTCGAAACTCAACAACAAATCACCAAAAAACCCCTTGGCGATTGATACCACTTGTTATCCCAAATACTATAGATCCAAACACAACATTATAAGCAGCCAATAAGCAACTAAGATCAAATAAGCCATAAGAAGAGTAGAAAGAAGATGGAAGAATATATTAGAAAGAAGAGAGAGTTTTGGAGGATTACACACACTAACCAAACACCTAGTATGGTAACCAACACCCTCTCCATGTGTGGAGAGGGTTCTATTTACAGTCCTTGAAGCCCTAGTGGCGTATGGACTATTGATCATGGGCCGGGCTTGGATTGTGTTGGGCTTTAGCCCGAAACATGGACAATATTAACTTAAAGTCCAAGCCCGTTGAACCCGACTAGCCTATTACAATACAAGACTAATTATTACAAATACGACCGACGACATTCTTGTTCGACTTATATATAAAAAAGGTAACACTTGTGGATCATTAAAAAGTAATGTTTAAATTCTATTGGATGTAATACTTTGGATTACTGAATGTTTAATACTAAGTATTGTACATTTTAATGATGACAATGTTTGTTTAATATTAATTACTTTTGATTACTGATATGTGAATGAACATAGATGCTCTAAATTATAAACTGTGTTGCACTGAAAATACTAGTGCATCACAATGTTACATCATAGTGTAATCACATAATAAATGATGATGGAAGGTTCTACACAAGCTTATTATAAACTTGTGGCATTTTTGGAATTTTTTCTTTATTTCTTGTTGTTTTGCAGGATTACAATGGAGCAAACTTAATATTAACGTGTTGTTGGTAGTGTCGTGTTCCTCATTCTTACATTTCTGTGGGTTCTTTGTTTATTTTTACTCAGGGTTACTTTTTCACATGATGGTTATTCTTGGATTTTTATGGTTTTGGTTTATACGGCAATTTGAGTAGAATGACTTCTTGGATTAATGAGGACCTAGATCATCTAGATAGTGCTGAAAGATGTGTCGTCTTGCATGGGCATGTTTCTCATTATTTTTCACGATGATTGATGATACATTATCCATTTTGAATTTCTTTTGGACCTGCAATTATGTCTGTTGCAACTGGTTTGGTACCTCTAACAGGTCTGGTATATATTCTACTATTTACACCAGTGTTTGGCACAACAAATTTTTCATTATTGATATTGATAGAATATGTTTGGATCTTAGCTGCATTCTTAATCTTATGAATTATGAGATCTTGGACTGTGATCTGCAAAGTGACATAATTTTCAGAGATGTTTGTTCACTCAGTGTATGCTTATGGAGGTTGTTTGTATGATGTGGACTGGTCTAGCTTGTGTCATAAGGATAGTTTCTTACTGCATCACATTGTAAATTTTAATGCATCAAAATGTATATTTTATTGCATCATAATACAATAAACAAATAACATAATGTAGTAACTAGTATTCATAAGACAGGAACATATTGAGTATATTTTAGAAACACGAAGATGATATTTGGTAATAAATGTTATACATTTAGAATACAAAACATGTCTCGCAAGTACTTTATCTATACAGTACTTATTGAATTTTTAAGAAAACAATACTGAAATAATGCTTTTAAGCTTGACGAGTACTTCCTCTATTCCCATCTCTTTCGCTCTTTTCG
>BQNB010043298.1:0-45587 GCA_026074375.1 Tanacetum coccineum
CATCAATAAAGTTTTAATTTTCTGCATCTTGATTCTACACATCATTGTTAAGGTTTGTATGAATGATCATGGAACCAACAATTTCTTTAATATACTTAGTTTGATTGAAGAATATACCGTCTTCCATTTGTTTAATTTGTAATCCAAGGAAGAAGTTAAGTTCACCCATCATGTTCATCTCGAACTCGTCATGCATGATTTTGGCAAATTCATCACACATGTCTTGACAAGTCGAACCGAATATAATGTCATCGACATATATTTGAACAATGATGAGATTTGAACTTTTCTTCTTAGTAAAAAGAGTGTTATCTACCATTCCCATTTTATATTCATGTTTAATAAGAAAAACTTTTAATCTATCATACCAAGCTTTGGGTGCTTGTTTAAGACCATATAAAGCTTTCTTTAATTTATAAACATGATCTGGTTTTTCAAAATCAATGAATCCCGGAGGTTGTGCCACGTATACCTCCTCATTGATAAAACCGTTTAGGAATGCACTTTTTACATCCATTTAGAATAATTTAAAATCTAAGGCACAAGCATAGGCTAATAATATCCTAATAGATTCAAGTCTAGCAACCAGGGCATAAGTTTCATCATAATCGATGCCCTCTTGTTGGTTGTAGCCTTGAGCAACTAACCTAGCCTTATTTCGAGAAACAATACCGTTCTCGTCTAACTTATTTCTAAATACCCACTTAGTTCCTATGATTGTCATATTCCTAGGTTGAGGAACTAACTCCCAAACGTCGTTAGCAATGAATTGATTTAATTCTTCTTGTATGGCGACTATCCAACTTTCATCTCCTAAGGCTCTTATCAATTCTAAGGTTAATAGTTGATATAAAACAAATAAGTTCTTTGGTTTTTTTAGCTTGTAGACCTAAGGTTCTTTGGTTAAGGTATCCTATGACATTTCTAATGGTGTACCTAGATTCCTTAATGTTGATTATTTCATGAACCTCTAAAGTTTCATCCACAATGTCATTTTCTAGGTTTTTCTTTTTGGTAACCTTATTTGCTTCTTCTTCATCTAAGTCATCATCCACCAAGGGTGATTTCTTAGAGGGTGGAGGAGTTTCATCGAATGTCACGTTAAATGATTCTTCGACTTTCCTAGTGTGTTTTGTTGGATGATATAGGCTTTACTATTTTGAGAATAACCTAAAAAGACACCTTCATATGACTTTGGGTCAAACTTGGTAAGGTAGTCCTTTTGTTTCAAAATGAAGCACTTGCTTCCGAACACTCTAAAATAAACTATGAAAGGCTTTCTTACCGCTTAAAGAGTTCATAAGGTGTTTCTACCTATATGCTCCCAATGAGAATTCGGTTGAGAATGTATGTTGAATGTACTCTACTACGTACACACAAAATCCCAAACTTTATGTTTACCGATTGCTCATTTAACATAGTCCTACTCATTACTTGAAGTGTCCTATTTTCCTTCGACTAACGTCATTTGATTAAGGAGTTGCGTGGACCGAGAAGTTTATGTGTAATACCGTTGGTATAGCAAAACTCCAAATTGCACCTCATTATCAAAATTCTCTACCGTGGTCCGGTTTCTAATAGACACTATTAAACAACTAGTTGGTTTTGGATTTTCCTACAAATATTTCGAATTGATCAAATGCTTATCATTATTATACCCTTAAGAATATCTAGTCCAAGCAATATTGAAGTGAGAAAAGGACAAATTTATAAACGTAAGTAAAATCCGTGAAAATTTCTTTCCAAAATACTTCTCAAACAAGAGAAATATAAGGTAAAAATCTCACTAAAGAAAACACAATTTGTATATTTTTATCCGAGAAGTACTTTGCCTCGGGTCGTATCCCAACGAAATCGTAAATTGAGAATTAGGAATAATTTGGCTTCTAGTTAAGATGATAAAGGATTTTTGAAACTTTGGATTAAATACAAATATAATAAGCACGAAATTAAAAACAATTAAAATAGCTTGAAAATTTACAATGCACAAAGTTAAAACTCGAGCTAAAACGAAATTAAAAATCTAGAGGCACTACTTTTTAACAACATTATACCTAAAAATTCACAATTTTAAAAAGAGAAATTTTTAGGAAAAAGAATTGGAAATTATTAACAATTTTTGAATTTTTAATGAATTTCAAAATTTAATGAATTAATCAAAAATAAACTTTTTCTAAAAATTCTCACTAAAATTTTACTTTTATTTTTCAAAAATACTAGATTTAAAAATAAAATTATTTCAAAAAGAATTTTAAATTTTTGACTATTTTTCTATTTTTTATGATTTTTCTAAGAAAAAGAAATTAACTAAAATCTATTTTAATTTCTAGAAAATACAAATTTAACTGGAAAAATAAGGAAAAATGCTTTTTATAAACTAATAAGGTGCAGAAATTGAATGAAACTAAAAGCCCTAATTTTTATAAGCTAATTGTGATCTAATTTTATCAATTAAAACTATAAACCAAATTTTATAAAAACTCAATTCAAAAAATTTTAAAACTATTTTATTCTTTAAACGAAAGACAGGGGGTTTAAAAGAAATCTGCTAAATAGGAAAGCAAAGGGTAAGGCGGCTAACTATTAACAAATTTTACAACCATGAAAACGAGCAAGCCCTAATACTATTGAAATATTACAAAACAGACCCTACGATATTGCTTATTTTTGGCTTATTAAAAATTGAGAATTAGCAAAAACTCAAAACTACAAACTTATAAAGGAGCTTATTCTAAACAACTTTAATGAAAGCACTTTCTTCTTTTGACAAAAGAATAAGCTACAAAATAAGCATTTTGAAATCTGTTACAGAAAGTAGGGGTTAAACTAGCTTTTTAGATTTTGGCTTATTATTTGCTTATTACTAGATGAAAATGAGAAACAAAAGAAGCTATGTAAAGCTTAAGATGTGTGCTTAATGATTTTGAAGAGAAATAAGCTGAGTGTTAACAAGAATAGCAAGAAAAATGAAATTGAAAAGTGCAAGGTTGTGCTTGAAACTGTTTTTAAGCTTTTCTTAATAAGCTAAACTGCTTATTTCTAAACCTTAGAAACCAAAATTTTATGAATAAGCTATGTTAATGATATATGACTAACCTAGATAGAAGGTTTTTCAAAATTAAAACTAGAAATGAAAATTCAAAATGCAATAAACTGAAATCCAAATATGCTATTAAGCAACCTTTGACAGGAAAAATAAGCTAGTTAAAATGCTTAAAATTGAAAACTAAATGATGAAAAGTAATAAGCTAATGGAATTCTAAAAATATGATAAATTCTAAATTCTAATACCTACTTATGAATGCTCAAAGTATGCTTAAAAGTTCACAAGCAACAGCAGTTTACACTGCTGTTTGCTGATGCAATTGGCAAAGTTTCTACTTGCAGGCTAAAATTTTAACTAAAAACTCTTTGAATCTATTAACTAAATGTATCTAATGCTATATTAACAAAACTTGATCATTAGAGAGCTGTGAGAAACTAAATTCTAAACTCACATACACAAATAAACTGTCCTGGTGTAAAATCAAGCTTTTTAAACTCTAAACTTTGAAATTCAACAATTTAACTCTTAAAATCTACTTAAAACTTGATATACTACCCTAACACAACTAAATGAATAGCTTTGACAAAGTAAGTTTGGACTTTACACGTCAAATTAAAAACTAAAACCAAACACTCCTTTAATATGACAGACCAAAACTAAATGAGCTTAAAATCTATTTAAAAAAGCCAAAAAGACATCCTTAAACCTTAATATATACACTCATAAAGTTCACCTACTTAAGCTTTTTAAACTATAAAACCTAAAGCTTATTAATGAAAATAAGCTACTTCTTCAGCTAGCTTATTAAGCTAACAATGACAATTTTAAAAGAATGAAAGATAAAAATGATTATAACTAGAACAGCTTTAAGCCAAAACACCTATAGGCTAATTAAGCTACATGAAACAGGATTAACATGAGAATTCATTAGAATAAGCAGTTTGTATTAAGCTATGAGTTTGCCAAAATGAGATATAGAAAATAACCTGAATCCTTGTTGTCCCTCAGTCACAAAGACCACTCTATCTATGAGTGGCTTAAAAAGCTTTGAACCTAAGTGGCTCCCTAGCCTCTAAACCTCAATAAGCTGGATTTAAGCTTATTGTCACTTGTACTTCCAAATTGAACTCAAAACAACTCAAGTTATCATGATATTATTGTAACTTGATTCAAATGAGTAAATGAATGATTAAACACAAACTTTGATTGAATTTGAGCTTATGAAAAGTAATAAGCTCAAATGAGCTTATTGAGAGCTTATTGAGTAAATTCGACTTAAAATTGAAAACAAAGGACAATGAAACGTGAAAACTAAATGTGATTACTCAAATAGATGAAGTACAAGCTTAAAGAAGAGAGTACAAATGCTTAAAGCTAATTGCTAAAAATTTGAAAGTAAGTGCTTAATATTGAAGAAAATACAAAGTGAAAATTAAAACACAAACAACAACCGAAAAAAATGAACCCTATCAGTCCTATTTATAGAGGATTGATGAAGAGGAGTGAAGAATTCTCGAAACTTCCCTTTTATCTTGGCCCTTGATCCATTTCGAGCAATTTATAGCCGTTTGATGAATTTGATGAGGTGTTCCATCCAATTGATGGTTGACACGTGGTCGAAATGATGTAAAGGAGGTTTATGAACGATTTCTAGTGATAAAAAGGAGCGGGGGAGTGTGGATTTGGTGATTGGGTTTGTTTGTGAAAAAGGCGGGAAAAACCGTTGAGGTTGTTAGGGTGGTTAGAAACACGCGTTTTTTCTGTTTGAATCTTTGAAGAGATTGCACTTTCAGTCCCTGCGATTGCTTTGCTCTTTTGTAGTGTAAAAACAAGTTTGAAATTGACAAGTTCGGCCCTTGTGGTTTTTATCTCCCTTTTCTCTTTATAAACAAACTTTCCACTATTTGCAATCTTAGTCCTTGAACTTCAAAACTTCAAAATAGGCCTTTAAACTTTGAACACTTGTCATTATTAGTCCTTGGCTTTATTATTTTGGCCTTTGACTTCCTTCCTTGCTGTATTGGACTGATCCGGCTTTGATTGTCTTTCATTCTTCACTCTTGACTTTGTCTTTTCCCGTTTCTTGTCGGTTTTTGACTGTTTTTGCTTCTTTTTGTCCTTTATATCCTTTCCTGCACAATTATCACAAAAGCACACATTTTTCTATTCTTTTGGCATTTTCTGGCTTTTATTTGGCAAAATCCCGGGTATTTTATATGTACAATTAAGCAATTATCAGTATACCTAGAGTAGTCATCTACTATGACTAGGGTGTAACGGTTTCCTTCGTAACTCCGTACGGCAGATGGACCGAAGAGATCCATATGGAGAAGTTCTAAGCATCTAGTCATTGAGACTACATTCTTAGCTTTGTGACTAGCGTGAGCTTGTTTTCCAATTTTGCAAGCATCACAAAAATGTTAATCAAACTTAAGCTTAGGTAAGTTTCTAACTAATTCCTTATAGAGGCCAACATGAATGATACGCATATATTGCGTGTCCCTAAATCCTCCTAATGCCACAAGGTGAATTTTCATCAATCATAGTTAGGACCAATTTTATTTAAGTTTACCTTATGCTTATTTCCTAATTTCATCACAATAAGCCTTTCTTTTCTCAAACCTTGTTCTACCTATGACTTACCGGTCCTTAGTGATTTCACTATCTGTATAAGAAAAAGTTACTCTACACATATTGTCACATATTTGTCTATACTTAAAAATTAAATCCTATATTTAACAACATTTTCTACATTATCTATTTTGAGAGAGTCATTAGAAAAATTGTACCTTGCCAAATGATGTTACCGCGAAATGATTACACCAAAAAAAAGACGTTACCGGATCCCATTGTATTCCTTGTAAAAAATTGGGAAAAGCTTTCGGTTGTCCCCATCATATGGTTTGGAGCATCCGCTGTCCTTAATCTATTCGCGGCACCAAGTCGACTCCCAGGCATATCTATTTATATCATACAATAACTCAAACATTTGGTCCCCAATATCTCATGGGTTCCACAGTTTTGTTAGTTGCCAAACATAACTTTGCATTTGAATGTAATTGGTTGGGATTTGAGACATGAAGACACTTTCCATGGCAGTCACTAGACCGTGGAAGTTGTTCGCAGACTTACTGGAGAAAGCCATGAGGTTGGTTTTGTATACCAACATGTCTTTTGGGTTGCGGGTTGTTATGGACTAGAATAATTATTATTGACTCTTTTAGAGGTGGAGTTTGTGATCTAAAAAATAGGTATGTTAGAAAAACCAACTTTTCGTTTGACAACGGCTTAAAAATAATTAACTTCATTTTGATAATGGCTTATAGAATTGTTTAACTTCATTTTCACTAGCAACAAGAACTTTGGCTTTGTTTACAATGATGTGTTTTGGTCTAGGACCCAAAACAAATTTTTGAAAAGACACACTTTTCTCATATCCAGGCGTTGGCGGTCCCATAATTATTTTAGGGGCCGCCCATATTTGTGGGGCCTCCATCAAAGGACACCTTTTTTGAGTTTTTACAAATTTTATTTCCTTAGTTCCACTAGATGATGCTTCAAATGAATTAAACCCTAAACCTAGTTTATTTAATCTAGTGGATTCTTCTTTTAGTTTTTCATTGTCAGTTTTAAGCGTATGACACTTTGCACAATCAAGATCAACTCCCTTGTTTTTCTCGAGTGTGGATAAATTATCTTATAATACTCTAAGCTCGTTTTCTAGACTATTTCTAGGGGCTTTTAACTTTTTGTTCTTAGTGATTATCTTTAGACTCATTTTTCATAACTTATCATATTCGTTGTCTAAAGTGAAATCATCAATTGATGAGTTTTCATCACTAAAGTAAGATGATTCGGAACATACCTCACTTGATGCATGAGCTACAAGACACATTTCATCTTTGACCTTTTCATCATCTTCTTCACCGCTATCGCTCCAAGAGCCTCTGACAAAAGCTCTTTGGTTCTTATCTTTCGGTGGTTTTGGACATTCTCCAATAAGATGATTGTATGATTTGTGGTTCGCCGTCATCTAAAGCATTTGTATATATTTTTTACCGTTCTGTGTCATCACGGTTTCTTTGGAAGTCTTTTTGTCGTTCTGAGGTTTGTCTCGACGATATCTATCGCTCTTTGCTTTTAAAGAACTTCTTGTAGTTGTCTTACTGCCTGGGTACTCTTCATCTTCGCTACCGAAGTATGAAAAAGCTCTTCACTCACATAGATTTTTTGTGTCTTAGCCTTTAAAGCAATAGATTTCCTTTCAACTTTGACTTTGACTATTCAGAATCTGTTTTTCTTTTTTAAATGATCATTCATAAAACTTTGAGTTCCTGGTACGTGCTTATGTAACACTTAACCTTTTAACCTAAAAAAAGTGTTAATAGACCAGATAAGCGCTACCAAAAATACATTGTATTTGTGTATTTTGCATTTATATTGTGCAGGAAACGGATATCAAAAAAAAGGACAAAAACAAAGCCAAAACGGACAAAATCGAGCACGGAATGGAAAGAGCGTGAAAAAAGTCAAAGTCCAAGTCAAAGTCAACCAAAAAGTCAAAACGAAGTCAAAGTCAACCCCGAAAGAACGAATTGGACTAAAGTAGCTCGAGAAACGTAACCGCCTAAAAAACCTAAAATGTCAAAATGGACAATCTCGTGCCACTTAATGGTCGGGTTCAAACCCATTATACTTATTTATAAACTAATCAAGGCCCAAAGTCCATTTTAAAATAATTACTACCAAACCCTCTTAGTATAAAACAATTGGCCCAAAGCTGAAGTCCCAAAACCAGTGTGACTAACTGTCGTTAAGCCATAAACCTTTAAACCTTTGTTCATAGTTAGTCCGCTTAAGGTACTGAACATTGTTAATCCTCGATAAGGACTAACCAATCGTGGACACCCTATATACTTCAATGGGCCCATATGCCAACTTGTCAACCAGAAAAACCTTAGTAAAACTCAGCCTGGTTACTGTTTATCTTCCCGCCAAAATTGGCATTCCCCTGGCACGCAACGCCTAAACAGCTCAATTTAAAAACCCATCACTTTCCCTATCAATATCCCACTCAGAATAATGACACCAATATCCACCTTGGCAATCCTAAGCTTTCCCATTCGTCCAAGGGATGAAGACAAGAATTGAAGGGTTGAGATTGCTTGACTTGGAGAACACACAAAATGGATGGCTTTGATGAGTTTACAACTCACTCTCACAAGAAACACACTCTCTGAAGGACTCACAGAAGAAGCACACAAAGAGAGAGCCAAGACCTTAGTGTTTTATCTATATATAGGACATTGTCAGCCTACAAAGGCATCTAGTTAGTTTTTACAGCTTAGTTTTTACTTAAATGTCATTTTACTTTTCAAGCCTTGTAATTTTTTTTAGTTAATGAAAGTTTGAAGTTTATGTTGTTCTAAAATTCTGTTTTATAAAGTTCAAGTTCCATTGTTGTTTCAAAGTATTTTATAAGTTCATTTAAGCTCTTTTATAAGCTGTTTAAACCTTAAGCAACATTAACTCTCTAGTTTATTGTTGTTTAAGAACTAGTTCACAAATATCACTCAAAAGCTTTTGGGAAGATAAGCCAGAGAGGGAAGGGCTTATATGGACTTACCAGCTTGTTTAAAACAAGCTGGAGCTTTTGTAGACCAGCTCCTAAGAGCTTAATCACCCTTGTTTGTGCAAAGGGACTTGTAAGCTTACTTTTTTTTTGCTTATTTATTGTAGAATTGCTTATTCTGCGCATTACTACTTATTTTTTGCTTTTTACTACTTATTTATGTTGTCTATTGCTCTTTGATGCTTGCTTAATGTTCAAATCCTCTTGGTTCATGTTTTTTATACAATCTGCCTATTTTAACTTCAAAACTGCTTACTATGCATTTGCTCATTAAGTGCTTATTTCTCCTGAGATTTTGCTTATTTGCCTTTGATTATCTTTGGTCTTAATCTGTTTGCTTAGTTTATAGCTTTTCATGTTCTGTTTTGACTTCTAAGTTAGTTTTCAGAATTTAAAGGGGTGTTTGGGTCAAGGTTATAAAACGGGTCAAAATGGGTATAATATGTCTTGGGTCCTCAAATCAGTTCAAACCAACTTTGCTTAGCTTTAATTAAGTCTTATTAACAGCTTTTAAAAGATTTTAAGGTCTAAAACTCTTTTTCAAAGATTTTTAGAAGTTATAATTTGAATTTGTGCCTTTTGGTTCTAGTATATCAGCTTATAGGCTTAGATTGGCTTAAATTGCTTTTTAGTGCCTTTGCATACTTTGTTTTGATGTCTAAATGCAGTAGGAAAGAATTGATCAAGTGTGCAATTGTCCATTTAAGTTTTTGTCAAACTGTCAAAGTTTTCTAAGTATATTTAAGAGTTTCTTTTTTATCTTAATTTTAAGTTAGTTAATGTTTGTTTTAGAGTATGATCTTCATAGCATAAGTAGTTTGTAGTATAGATTTTATCTGTTTCAGCTTATTTTGCATTTTAGTCAGCTTATACTAGCTTAAAATTAAGGCTGCAAAAGCCATTTGTCTTTTTAAAAAGAAAACCAAAAAGAGTATTCTTTGTAGTTAGCTTTTTCATCAAGCTTTTTCATGGCTTATTTGAATTTCAAAATGCTTTTTGAGTGATGATTATTGTAGCTTATTGTATAAGCTCTTCAGTGGTATAGCCCATTAAGCCATAAGGATCCCTTTTCTAGCTTAAAATTAAGCTAGAAAAGTGCCTTTTGGGCTGTTTGGTTACCAGTTTTGAGCCAAAAGCTCATTTGCTTTTCAGAGCTTATTGTTTGTTAGGATTGCTTAATTTTGTTTCTTATTGCTTATTAGGAGTAGCATTTGGTCTGTTTTTGCTTATTTGCCTTTTCTTTCAGCTTATTAAGTCTAAAAATAGCTTAACAGTTTTAGTTAAAGTCATTTAGTTAAAAAGCCCAAGTCTGTGTTTTTAAAAGCTTATTTTTGTGCTTATTATTTTTTCTTTGCTTAATTTTGTTCATAACTGCTTATTTCGTTTAGGTGTGTATATGTTTTAGCTTATTTAAGCTTTCTCTTGCTTATTATGTTCTAAATAAGCCCAACAGTTTATCTCTTGTCCCTTAGTTATAAAATGCTTAAACTGTCATCATTCATTTGCTTATTCCCAGCTTATTTTTAAGTTTTTATCTAAGGTTTTTTTTTAAGTTTGTAATTTTAACTTCTGTTAACAAGTTTTTTTAAAAAAGAAAAAATAATGTTTAAAAAAAGAGAGGTCAACAAGGTGTCGAATCTGTGGACCTCCCCTTTAGCATGCCAACGTATTTAACACCACCACACACTACCACTCGCTCTTGGGACTTGTCACCTGTTAGTGTTTGCACATTTAATTATTTACCCCTTCTTTAGCCTTTTTGCTTATCAGCTTTTTTGGGCTTATTTACAGCTTATTTATAAGCTGTTTTTCATAGTTCTTATTTTTCTTGCATTCTATATAGCTTAAAGTATTTTCCTGCATTTCAGATTTTTTATAAATAGTTTAATATTTTTAATATTTAATTTAGATAAAAACTGTTTTTAATTCATAAAAAATTAAATAAAAGTCAGAAGAATATAATTCTTTTTTTTTAAATTTTCTTTTATCATTTAGGAATTAGGAAAAATAATTTTGCTTTCGTAGGGTTAAATTTGTAGAATTTGTTTTTTTAAAGAACGGGATTTGGTCCCGTTCTCGTTTTTCTTCGTTTTTTTCACCTTAATTGCTTACGTTTTAGGGTTTCCTTTATTTGTTCTTGCATTTTTGTCATTTAGGATTTATAAAAAGTTAAAAAATCATTTTAGGATTAAATTTTGATAATTTAGGTTTTAAGTCACGTTCATTTTTTTTAGGATTCCCGTTAACGTTTTTAATTTCGTATTTGCTTTCGTTTTTAGTTTAGCTTGCCTTTTAATTGCTTTTTCCCGTAGAATTAGAAAACCCATTCAAAGCCTTGTTATATTCAAACATCAAATATCAAACCGACTCTCGACTTTCCATTGCACGCCTCGTTGGGAGAACGACCCGGGTGATCACTTGCCCGGAATCATTTATATCATACCCGTGAGTTTGTTGACCTTTTTCCTAAAGGGTTGACTAGGTTGACTTGCGGGGATTTTATATTTGATATTTTATTATACTATTTGATATATAATTACCCCTAAAAAGGTGATTATCATTTTGGCGCCGCTGCCGGGGAGGAGTGTAAGCGATTGTCGTTCCGACGTTTGACAATTAGTGCTTTGAAGATCCTTCCTTGTGAAGTTATTTTCTTTATAAAAATATAAAAATACAAAAATATTTTTCATTTTCTTTTATTAGTATATAAAAACAAGAAAAATCAAAAACATAAAAACATTGTCTTTAAATAATAAAAAATCAACAACATAAAAACAATTGTCTTAATAAAGAATAAAATGCATCATACACATAATACTCTCAACTTTTGAGAAATAACATAATAAGTCCCAAACAAACAAATTAAACCTTACCTTTGTGTCACTGTGAATTACAACTCACAATTAAGAGATTAACAAACTATAAGAAGGAGGTATAAGGAGGTTTGTTCCGAGGAACACGACCAAAAGGAGAGGGTTTTTAATAGCTTCGTGCTTTCCCGCTCCTCTGCTCCTTTGTGCTTTTTTCTTTTAGAGAGTTACCATGAAGCAAGTTGATTATTGGTTTAAGTCATTCGATCTTATTTTGTCCTTTAATAAAATATGTTGTTTAAAAAACTCGAAAAACCAAAAATAATCTCCTTTAACCTCTTTGCCATTTAATTCTTCTTCTTATCCCTCTATGTTGTTTAATTCTTATGGCATCACTCTATTATCGTTTGAATCCTATTTACACGATTAAAGAATGTTCGTCTTGTGGAGCTTTGTACAATAAATCATGTTGTTGTTCTAATGGGGGTTTCAATGGACAAGTTTGTTCGTGATCCAACGAAAACACCCCGACTCACTCACGACCCCCTCGAAATTGTCCCAAGTGTGGAAACCCAGTTGATGGTCTATATTGTCGACAATGTGCTCTATTACAAAAGAAATTGAAGGAAGTTTGGTTTACAATTTGTTATGAAGATGAAATTTTCCAAGACTTTCTAAACACTTCCGAGTCATCCAATGACAAAACTAATGTTGTTAATGCACCTCAAGAGCCATTCGACCATCAATCATGCACCCCGGTGATGAAAATATCTTCACAAAGGCCTTCACAAATTGACCCACTCAATGTTGATACGGGTGTGGTGATTCGTTAGACGTCTGCTTTTGTCCAATGATGTACTTGTGATTTGAACGAGCTCATTATGGCTATAATTGTCCCACCGAAAGTTCCGACTATCTCTAATCCGGAACCATGCCATAATCAAAACGTTGATGAGTTCCCACAAACTTTACCAAGTTTTCATCCGACATGCTATTCTAAGATGGAAATTAATCACTTATGAATTTCACTCCTAATTTTGTCGATGAATTCTCCTAGCGTTTTCAACCCCACCTTCACAACCTCCCAAAGTATTCTTTGAGAGTTTTGGTGAAACTATCTCATTATTGTTACATTGTCAACCTCAAGTACTATTTATCTATAATCTGAAACCATGTTACAATCAAGACTTTAATTTTCCATAAAATTTTCAATGTTGTCAACAATAATATATTTGTTGTACCAGCTGTGGGGCCCGCATGAGACTTTTCGATGTCAACAAGTGATCTTCTACGAACCTTGTGTGAAAATTGCGGGGGTCCCTCATGAGACTTTCAATGTCAAACCAAGAATTATTATAGAGCCCAATCTTTGTATATGATCTAATTTATTCCGGTTTTGACCGCTTTCAACACCCCGCCGTATTCCGTAATTCATCATCCTCAATCATGAGAAAACTATTGAGAGAATACTAAGTAATTGAACAGGCGCTATATCGATCAATCACCTCCTTAAGAAATGAGTATCCAAGATATGTAGGATCCTAAAGCAACATTATTAGATGAAAATGAAATGTTTAATTACTGACTTAGCAGATTAGAAGATTATCGAAATGAAGTAATAGATATTCAGTATAGAAGTGATAGTGAAATTAAGATTGAATGATCTTAATCATATTACAAAGGAATGAGTTAGTGAAATTAGGAAAAAAGAGAAAGAGGCTTCTGCAACAAGAGCATGACAGCTTATGTAGAACTTTCGCAACGGTTGTCAAATTATTAATTACTATAATGACGACGATTACGAGAAAGTTCTATTTCCATTGAGTGACTTTATTTATTGAACTTCCTTTGTGTGTTGCAATCACACTATAACACACCGTTTTTATCAACCAAGGAACCGATAACTCTCTAAGTATGGGACGAGCAGCTTGACACAATTCTGAGCAACGGAATCAGACGAAGTAATTAAAGTCTAGTGTTGATGACCTGTCCCAATCCCAAGTGAATACCGAGGGTATTCCTAAAATATTTGTGATGTGCCTTTTCATGATATTCTTCGCTTTTGACATTTTAAAGAGTCAATTAGATGGATTTCTCCGATCTAACGATGATCTTCCTACTTCGATTGGATGACGATTCTTTCCTATCTGTCATACTCATTGACAAACCTCAATTATGTGAGGCATCACCTCCCCATACTGATCTCGTAAGCTTTAAGAGGAGGGAAGGATTTTCACTCGAACAGAGTGGAGAGCTTGAGGACGATGTACTTCGTGAAAAGTTATCAAAAATCAATCTTCTTATTGCTAAGATCGAAGCGTTAAAAGACAATCCCACTCCATCTTCTGATTTTGTGACCAAGTCTCCCTCCACATCTCCTAACTCTTTCCTGGAGGAGACCAACATTTCTTATAATTCTTTTACCCGAGTCTGAGACTTTCTGATTTAATTTGGAAGAGAAAAGTAGTGGCAATCCCACTTCTTATACTGATTTATCTCTTCCAGATTATGAAGCATTCTTTTGTGATAGTGAACCCGGTTCGGTGGATTTCACTATGGATTCTTTTGTGATCAAGTCTCCTATCCCTGTTGAGGATGGTGACTCCTTCTTGGAAAAATTTGAAACAACTCCCGAGCTTGAAAATTTTAAATTTGATAGTTGTGAAGAAAGAATAGTGGCAGACCACTATCATTCTGATATGTTTCTCTTCAAGATCTTGAATGTGTTTATTTTAAAGAGTGAGCCGATCTGAGAGATTTGACTTCTATTGAACCCCGAGGGATCAGAAACTTTTCTTCTTACGACAAATGGAATTTACCATACGAGGATGACCAATCTCCTATCTTCGCTATGTTTTATGGATCTTTCTTCTTTTGCTAACGCATCCCTTGCACCTCCATATCTCCTCTCCTCCGGTAATGAAGAACCATTTTTGACCTCGACATCTCCATTTAATCATTCATTTCATTTATGGCTGGTGGTATCTCATCAGAGTGTAACTTTCATGAAATTCAATAGTTTATCCAAACCACTATGAATGAAATCCAAAAGATGGAGATATAATCTTCTACTTGCTTCCCATGGACCAATGAATTCAGGTCGAGTCAACTCAGGGATTCGGATTAACAAAAACAAGGCGCTTCGATTGGGTGGCAACCCATGTTTATTCCTATATAATAGTAGTAATAAATAAGTATGTTGTGAGGAGGCTTGCCTCTTCCTTTCTTGTATTTTGTGGTTTTGTTGTATGTCCAGCATTTCTCGGATTGTGAAGACTCGTGCTCGTGGTTTTGTCCTTCGATCACTCGATCTTCACATCCTCATCTTCATTTTGGGAATCCAATATCCTAATCTTATTGATATGTGAGAAATCACATATCTTTTGTATATCAAAAATGACCCTTAAACGAACAAATTGTGCAAATTATGCTTGTATATTGCTTGTTTTGTCATTTGTGATGTGTAGGTACGGATATTGCAAAAATCATAAGAAAACGGTCAAAACCGGACGAACACGAACACGAGAACGGATAGAATGCACAAGAGCCGGAAGTTTCTAGCAAAATGTCATCAAAAGTCAACCCTTGGTCAACAATGGTCAACTCACAAAAGACCAAAACCCTCAAAATACCCAAAAGAGCCTTATTGTTAAATTCATTTTCACTAAAAATCCTAAAACAATAACACCGTTAGTCCTTAACCATTAAGGGACTAACGGTCGTTAACCCTCTATAACAAAATCCCTTAAATCACAAGCCCGAGCCCAAATAATATAACCTGTGGCAATTTATTTTTTAATAAGAGCCCAAGACAAACAACCCCGTTCCAGCCGCGAGTCAAACACAATTGTGATAACAATGGGGGCGGGAAAAAAAGTTTTTTAACTGTTTCACATCAGGGACGCGTCTCACCCATCAATTAAACACCAAAATTAACCCTATCGTTTAAGTATAATTAACCCTTCTAATGAATTTTGACGCAAGCAATGACAGAATTGGATTGCCAGGATAGCAATCCCAAGCCAATTCATTGGCTAATGAACCGTGTAAGGGCTTTTGGACCGGCAATGATCAACGAGGAGAGGACAAATCAGAAATAAGGGTTGAGATTAAGAAGCAAGGAGAGCATCTAATGCCCTTGGATCTTCACGTCTTGGCCTATAAAAGGTGCCTTCACTCACAGTTTTATCGGGAGTATTTTCTAGTGTAGCTTGTAGTTTATTTAGCTTAATTTCATTTCAGCATATTGCTATTAGATAAAAGTACTTTTCTTTTCATTTAAGCTTGCTAATCAATCTCTTAATATAATAAAAGTATGTTTATTAATGTTTCAATTTTCAAAGTGTGTTTTCATTATAACATTATGAATTAATAAGCACTTTAATGATTTGTTAAATCTCAATAACTGTCATTTTAATAACAGCTAAGTATCCACTTAGTTAAGATTTCAAAAAGTTACAAAAGCTTATTAAGACTCAAATCCACCCAAAATATACCACAACTTATAAAGGAAGGGAAGCCAGACTCGAATGGGCTTCCAGACCCCACCATCTAATCGTAGGATAAGCTGGGAGCTATTGATAGCTTCAAAAGAGCATTTATAAGCCTTTGGTTTTATTGCAAAGGCAAATGAAAAGTTTTCCTATTTACATTTTTCTAGCTATTTATGAAATTTTATCTTATAATTGCTTATTACGTGCTTACTTTGTTTAGATTAGCTTAATTGTGCTATTTTAGTAGTTTAATGCTTAATATGCTTCATTATTAGCTTAGATCTTCATTTACTCTTCATTTTTATAAAACAGTTTAAAAAAATCCATAAAAATTAGCATAGATTAGTAGCTTATTAATTCTGCTTATTTAGCTGCTTAATTTTGTTCATTAGGTTTATTTTAGCTTGTTATATCTGGTATTTTGACTTCTAAGCTCTAAATCTCAATTACATAATATAAAGAATGAAATTGGATAATTTAAAGGGGTGTTTGGTTCATGACAACATTAACTTAAGTTAATGCTGTCAAAGCCATTTGGTCTTTTAAACCAAATTTAAATCTTACATGTAGGGTATGTGATTAAGTTTTAAGGTTTTAATTAGGGAATTTTAGCTTAAATCAAGGTAGTGAATTGGTTAAGTGAATCTGAGTTCATATACTCATATCCATAAGCTTTTGATCTTTGATTGTTTCTAGTAGGAATCTTCAGTGTAATTGCTCTTGTTTTTGTTAGTATAGACTGTTAGAACAAAGTTTTTAGGCCTGCATTTATAAGTTTAGAGCTTAGGTCATTTTTAGTGTCATCTACATCAACATAGGAAACTGTCAATTAGTCTTTTTCAAGCTTTAAAATCAGAAGGTAAATTTAGGAATTAGACTCTCAAATTTTGTTTGCAAGTAGCTTGTAGGTCATTATTAATCTTTTCACTTATTTTTTCTAAAAATTGTAGTTTTCTAAGTAATCTAATTTTTAGCCTAAAATCAGCTATTCTTCTTTTCAAAACCAAAAGTAAACTCAGCATGTACTGAGTACATAAGCCATTTTCAACTAGCTTTTTCTTTGACCATTTGTTTTTCAAAATGTCTTTTGTTTCCTGTTTCTAGTAGCTTTTTGGCCAATGTTTAAGTAGGTATAGGGCTTATAGGCATAAGGATCCATTTGCTTATTTTAAAATAAGCTTAAAGTTGCCCTTAAAGGCCTGTTTGGTTAGCAGTTTATACCAAAGTGCTTATTTGTGATTTTAGCTTTATAGCAATTAAGTTTTTTTTACATTTCTTTTTAACTAGCTTATTAGGTTCAAATTAAGTTGTTTATAGCTTATTTAGTCCAGGATTCAGCTTATTCTAGCTTTTCATAGAAAAACCAAAAAAAACAAAAATAGCATAAGTAGCTTTTCATTGTGCTTTTTCAGTGCTTATTTGAATTTTCAAAATGCTTTCATACCGGCTTGTTTATTGTTTCATTACTATAGGCCAGGTTTTAAGTAGATATAAGTTAGATTGCCATAAGGATCTGTTTGCTTATTGCAAAATAAGCTCAAAGTTTGCTATCTGTCTGTTTAGTATGCAGTTTAGTATAAGTGCTTATTTGATTTTTCCAGCTTAGGCTTTGCCAATTGCTATTTCTAGATTAAAGGTAGCTTAGAAGGTTAGTTTTAAAAGTTAGTAGTAGCTATTTTTAGCTTATCTTAGTAAATTAGCATATTTAGTTTTGATAAAAAAAGTAAAAAAAAGAATGTTAAGTATTCTGTCACGATTTTTTAAGCTGTAACTAGCTTATTAGTGAATTAGAAAAAAGTTGTTTCACAAAAATAGCTTATTATAAGCTATTTTACAACATTTCTTTTTAAGTTTTTGCAAAAAAGGGGGAAACCAAGGAAGTCGGGGGTGAGCAAGACTCGAACCCCCGACACTCAACTATAGCCTCACCCTTTTAATAAGGCCTTAACATCCCTCCCCACACCATGAACAACAGTGCCCGATCGGGACTTTTACTCCAGGTTTTGCACAAACAAACCTTTAACCCTTTTTTTTTGAGTTTTTTTGAATCATAAGGAATTCGATTGCTTATTGAATTTTCCGCTTTTTAGTTTAGCTAATTAGGATTTTCATATTTTTCCCTGCATCCTGCTATCATACGTATTTTTAGAATTTTTTTAGGATTTTTAGCTTAAAGTTTTATATTTTCGTGAATTATTTAGTTTTAAAAACTTTAAAAACTCATAAAAAAAATAGAAAAATAATTAAAAAAAAATAATTTTCTTTTTTTTATAAAATTTTCTTTTATCATATCTAGCTTAGGTTAAATATTTACTCCGTAGGGTTAATATTTTGAAGTTCACTTTTTAAAGAACGGGATTCGATTCCCCTTTTATCGTTTTTAAATAAAAATTTCAATTTCTTCTTCTTCGTTATTAAGCTAAAGCACTCTCAGGGGAGAATTTCCTAGCTTTTTTTTACTTTTAAATAGTCATTTAGGATTAGAAAAAGTTTAGAAAAGCATTTAGGATTTAAATTAGTTCAATTGCTTATTTGTAGCGTTTTCTTAATCCCGTTAACGTTTTTCGTAGTTAGCTTAAATCATGCCTTTATTTGCTCACTATTAGGAATTTAGAAATCAATCATCTTTGAACCAATTCAAGTCATTGTCCAAATAACAAACAAGGTCTCAATTTCATAAGTCTTTGGGAAAACGACCCGGTAATCACTTACCGGTTAAACGTGTAGTATTTTTGTGTAAATTCTTACTTTAAATCTTTGTCCTCAAGGATTTTTAGTAAATTTCTTATACTTTGAATATTATTACGTATATATAACTTCACATCAAGTTTTTGGCGCCGCTGCCGGGGATTTGTGATTAAGATTCCTTAGTTTGCATTTGTCGATCGTGGTTTGAAGAACCTTTCGTCTTCGAAAGTTACGCTTTTGAGAAAATCAAAAATACAAAAAAATATATATATAAAAAGTAAAATATTTCTTTTTCTTATTTAGTATTTATAGTTAGAGAGATTTTTAATAAAATAAAATAAGAAAAATTACAAAAATATTTGCTCTTCCGGATTTTTCGAATTTTCTTGTGAATTCGTGAATAAAGAGAATATAAAAAAATTACAAAGTTGGTAAAAGAACACCAACATATAATACTTTCAACTGAAGTATTATCCGATCAATAGTTCCCGAACTTAATATTCATAAAAGTTTCTGTTTGTTCACTACGAAAATAGGCGGCAAAACACTCTTTTATAAAATTTATTTTACTTAAGAGAGTTACCTTAAGTTTGTTGATTATTCGGTAAACAAAAATATTTCCTTTTCTCATTTCTTTTATCATTTCATATTGTTTAGTGCATGCACACTAGAAATTCTAATTTTCCAAATAATTCAAACGTCACCATTCTGAGACGTCGAATTAAAGGACGTGTTCCAAACATAGTCGAACCCGAGCTTCGTACTATCGTTGCACCAATGGCGGAACGTACAATGGAAGAACTACTCTAAGCACCCACGGAAGGGTACGGAGAAGCTATTGTTTTACCAGAAATTAATGTGGATCATTTTGAGATTAAAACAAATTTGCTTCAATTGGTGTTCAAGCTAACCCGTTTTTCACGGTAAAGAGATGGGAAAATCCCCACGCTCAAATTAATAGTTACAAAAGGATTACCTCGATTTACGATTTAGGGATGTAACCGAAACGAATGTTATTTAAACCTCATGATGTTTTCCATACTCACACGAGGGGCCGTTAGATTGTGTAGCGGGAAAGAACCACTAATTCGCGCTGACTTGGGAGGATTCTCGTAACCAATTTTGAGAATCAATTTTCCCTCCTTTCGAAAACCTCTCACTAAAGAATGAAACTCGTCGATTTACACGAAAAATTCGAGGAAACTTTTAGTGAAGCATGGGAACGATTTAATGAAACGCTTGAGCTTGTCCTCACCACGGAATACGAAGTTAAACTCAAGTTGAACCTTCTATAACGGGTTTAAAACGAGATGATCAAGACTCTTATATGCCGCTGCGGGGGAAAAAATTTTTAGCAAGACGACTAGAGAGCTTGAACATAATTTATACTAAATCAAAGTTCGTTATTCACGTAATAAATCGAATGTTTCTAGGATGAATACGACTTCTAGGGAAAGTGTTAGTAAAACGGATGAAAGAATTGATAAGCTTGCGGACCAACTTTCGACCTTAGTTTAGAATTGTTCTAAAACAGTAGTCACTCCGCCCGGATAAAGCGTTGAGGAAATAAGTGTTCCTTGAATTGGGTCTCATGCTTTGGTACAATTGTCCTAATACCGATAACAATCAATCTAGTGTTTGTGCGGCAACGGGTTCTTACAATCAAGTTAACCCTCCAAACCGTGTTAGTAACCAAATGGCACCACCCGGTTTTGCTCCGTTTGTTTTGCAAAACCAATGTCGAAAATAGGTATAATCAAAATCAGGTCAAGGGGAATTCATTTATAAATCGGGGAAAAATGTTACAAGGAAATCAAGGTTTTCAAGCTCAAAATAATCATGCTCCAAATTTTCAAAATCAAGGATTTCAAAACCAACATTTTCAAGTTCCTAATAATCAAGTATCAACAAGAGCTTTTCAAAAAGTTTCAGTTACAAGAGAACTAATGATCAAATGATGAGAAACATGCAAAATCAAATCAACTCATTGAAAGGAGAAGCTAAGAATGAAATTCAAAACACGATGAAGACTCAACAAGCAGTCTTGATGAATCAACAAAATGTTTTTCAAACTAACTTGCAAAATATGTTGAGTGCATTCTTTCAAAACCAAGCCTCAACTTCGGAACATTCTTTCGAGTATACCATTCCAAACCCGAAGGTGAGATAGAAAGCGATCACTAACTCGAAGTGTGTTTGGCTTACAGGACCCTCGTTTCTAGTAGTCATCTCCTAAAAAGGTAGTGGAACGAGAAACCGAGGAGACAACGGATAAAGAGCAAACAAATTTCCTAGGAAGTACCGCTCACATCCCACCTCCGGTTAACCCCATTCCAATTCTGGAACCCGATGTTCCGAAGACTTTACCTAAGCCGAATAATCCATATCCTTCGCGACGTAATGATCAAAAATCCCGTGACAAAGCTTCGAATCAAATGAGAGATCTTACAAATCTTCAAGATTGCCTTCGACATTAGTTTTCCGCGGATGCCTTACTTTGATGCAAAGATAGCCTCCTACGATTAAGAGTTTGTCTTATAATACGGAAAAACTGCTGAATTAGCTAAGAAAACCTTAACGAGAATTGCTACGTCGATGCTCCTCAAAAAGCTTCCGAAAAGCTTTAATCCCAGCAAGTTTCTTATACCATAGTAATTTCCTGGGAATGGATGTATTCACTCCTGGCCGATCTTGGCGCGAGCATAAACTTATGCCCCATCTATTTGGAAAAAAGTTATCCATACCGAACTTACACCCACTCGGATGACTCTTGAGTTAGCGGATCGATCGATTACTCGTCCAAAAGGAGTCGCCGAAGATGTTTTTGTCAAAGTTGGAAGTTTTCACTTTCCTACCGACTTTGTTGTTGTTGATTTTGAAGTCGATCCTCGAGTTCCTCTCATACTTAGGAGATCCTTTTTGAGGACCAGTCGTGCCTTAATTGATGTGTATGAAGGAGAGCTTATTTTAAGGGACGGAGATGAACGATTAATTTTTCATGTCGATAAGCATCACAAAAGAGTCGAAAAAAAGATTAATTTCATTAAGGATAGTTTTGGATAAGTTTTAAGATTGAAGAAATAAAATCATTTTTCAAGTGGCAGTACCACTCCCATTTTCTGACTCTCGTCCTAGTCTCACATCTTTTGAGACTAGCGATTTCTTTCTCAGGATTTCGCCATAAAGCACGCATCTATATGACTCCATTTCCACTGGGAAATGAGGATGTTGATATTGAAGCCGAACTTAGAGAAATTAAATTGTTGCTTAACCGTGATCCATCAACAAAATTTTCACCTAGGATTACATTTGATCCAAACCGAAATGTTTACAGCCAACGAAACCTCTCTAGTTTTCTTACCTATACTCGGGATATGAATGTGATTGTTATGTGCCCGCAGAAAACTATTTTTAACTACTTTTAATAATAAAAGCCTATTTTTAAAAATGAAAATTAAAACCTTAAAAATGAAAATTAAAAACTAAAAAGAGTAAAAATGATTTTTTTGGATATAAAACTAAAATTAATTAACCTAATACTAAAAACTATTTTTTTTGTATTTTTAAAAGTTATTTTTGAATTTTTAAATGATTTTCGAAAATTTAAACCTAAGAAACATCATAGAAAATAAACTACTAAATGGAAAAAATTCCAAAAATTCAGGAAAAGTCCTAAATTCACGCAGGAACAAGTGAAAAATAAGAGCAACCCAACAGCTAATCAAATAAGCCCCTAAATAAGCTGAAACAGCTACGGCTTATTAACTTGGGCTTAAGGCCCAAGTGACTATAACAAATAAATAGAAGAAGACTTGGACGGATGAGCTATTGTAGTAACTTGGTAAGGCGTGGGTGTTGTGTGGGTGAGGTCTTGGGTTCAAGTCCCAGGAACACGTTTTTTTTTTGTTTTTTTATATTTTTGAAAACTAAAAGCACAAAGTTGAAGAACACACTTTTTAAGCAACTTTTATAAAAACAATATAATTTGAAACTCAAAAATAAGCTCAAAAACAGCTTATGAAGCTGCTGCCTCAGAAAGTGAGCTTTTGAGCTCCAAAAAGCCAATTTTCACTTATAATCTTGCACATAACTCATTTTAAGCTCAAATTTGAAAACAAAAAACTGTCATAGAAAGCTAATGATGTATAGTATCTAAATTTGAAAAGCTACTTAAGCTAAAAACACTATAAGCTATCTAAATTAGATGATCTAAGAGGCTAACTTAGAAATTTTGACTAAAAACTCAAAATCTATTTAAGCTATAATGCACATTAAGCTATGAAAGAAGCTGAGCTTTTGACAACTTATCCTACTACTTAAAAGCTATAATTATCAACCATAAAATTGGATCTTATAAGCTAAAAATCTAATTTTAAAAAGCTAAGTCTAGTTACTACTGTTTTTGGTTTTTTTAAGGATTTTTAAAAACTTAAAAAGCTAATGTACCCTGGTAATTAAGTTAGAAATTGAAAATTAACTTTTAAACTAACTAGTCCTACATCTAAACTATGAGCCTACTTAATTTTAAAACCTAAAACTTATTTAAACTAGCTTAAATGCAAATGAAAAGGAAAACAATAGTAACTGCAGTTACTACTGCTGATGCAATTGATCAAAGGGACAAAACCAATTTGCAGGTTACCTTTAAAGGTAAACCTGCATTAGACACTCAAAGAGAGTGTGTCAAAACACTAATCAAGCAAAAACTAAGCTCTCAAACCTTTTTAAAACTTATTTAATTGTAAAAACACAGCTGATTAAATTGAAAACACAAAGTAACCTTGATTTTTAGAGGTTAAACAACACTAATCCAAACACCCCTTAAAGCTAGACAGATTTCATATTAGCTTATGATTCTAAAATCTAGTTAATGAAACCTTAATACCAGATAGCTAGTAGCTTATAACTAACCTAGTGAGCTTATTTCAACAACTAGAAAAGCTAGAATTAAAGTCCTACAAACTATGCTAAATATTTTTTTGGTTTTTATGATTTATAGGACAAAATGAGTAAATCTAAATTCTATATTAAGGAAACTAAAGACAGATAGACATTCATCATTAATAAGCAATTAGAAACAGATTTAAGCTCAAATAAGCAACTAAATAAGCATGTAAGCAATTAATAAGCAAATTTAAGCAAAACTATACTAAGAAAACTAAAGACAGAAAAGTAAAGAAGACTTACAAGTGCCTTAGCTAAACAAAGGCTATATTAAGCTCAAATGAGCATCAACAGCTCTAGCTTATCCTTATGGATAAGCTAGTAAAGTCCTTGGAAGCTCATCCATGGCTAGCTTCCCTTCCATTAGCTCTCAATCCAATTAAATCAAGGTATTTAAGCTTAACTGATTTTAAGATTTAATTATATTAAAGACTGAATTGAGCTCTATCACAAGCTTAGAGACTTGTGAGAGCTTATGAGTAGCTTATGGAATAGTAGCTTAACATTTGAAAATGATTGAGAGCTTTATGAGTAAAAACAACTTATGAAAACTGAAAAATAAGGATTTTATTATAACTCAAAGTGGATTACAATGCTTGAAAGTTGAAAATTTCAAATAGCTAAAAGAGATGATTACATTTGAAAGTAAATTTGCATAAGCTAAAACTAAATTAAGCTAAAAGTTCTAAAAGCTAACTAGGTATGTTGTGTGTGAGAGTTTAGGGCTATTTATAGCCAATTTCTGATCCTTCTAGACTCCATGGTTGTTACACGCTCCTGCTAATAATGGCCCTTAGATTTCTTCAATGATTGGATCACAAATCTTAACCCTTGGATCATTTACAAGCTCACACGGATTGCCAGCGTGGCAATCCGTGTGATGTGACACTTGTGTTAGTTTTGTGAGTAAGTTTAGTGCAAATCCCATTTTTCCTTGTGCTTCCTCATCATCCAACGTGGCATTCCTTGTTGGGATAGGCCAATAGGGTGCGTTTGATGATGTATTACTCTGCCCATGTGTACTTTGTTGCCTGAATTGCCCTTTCTAGCCTTCAATTTGAACTTACCCCATGATTTTTGACCTGTGGGTGAATGGAGGAGACGGTGAACAGTAGTTAACTACTTTTCCTACTCGTTTTTAACTGAAGGGGTAAAAGGGGGGATTTGACCGGGGCTAACTTGGGCTTTGACTTGAGCTTATAAAAAGAGAAATGGGCCATAGGGTTTGGGTTTTAGGTTTAATAGAGGGTAACCGGTTGTGGTCTTGGATTTTAACAAATGTTAACTTTTGTTTTATACATGTTAACGGGTGTTAACATTTAGGGATTAGGGACCAGTTTTGTAATTTTGGATTTTATAAGGGACTAAATTGTAACTTTTGGGATTTTTTTTATCTTTTTGTGATTTTGACCATGTTGACCAAGAGTTGACTGGAGTTTGACCATTAGTTGACTTTTTGTCCTTTTGCTATAGGATCCCCGGCTTTTTGCGTGCTCTTCCGTTCCCGTGTCCGTGTTTGTCCGATTTTGATCGTTTTCTTGTGATTTTTGCTTTAACCGTACCTACACAATAAGAAAGACAAAACAAGCAATATACAAGCATTTTATACACAGTTTTGGTCTTTTAAGAGTCATTTTTGATATAAAAAGGATATGTGTTTTCACATATACCAAGCTACTATTACACTAAATTCTGACCTAATAAGCAAGTTATGAAGAGAAATGAGCAATTTATTTAAGAATAAGCTTAAATAAGCTTAGCAGTACTAACTTGAGAGTTGGTACTGCTAGCTTTAAACTTAAAGCTGCTTTTACTAAAAGACCCAATAAGCTAATATCAAACTAAGATAAGCTAAAGCTAACTTAATTCTAGACTTAATAACTATTCTAATCTAGAAATAAACATAACTAAGCAAGCCATAAGCTGAGATTTCTAAAAAGCACTTATACTTGATTCTCCAACATGGAAGCCCATAATACATCAATAGTGTATGACAAAGAATTGGGACAGAAACTAATAGCAGAAAGATACACAAAATAGATAAAAGAAACTTAATATATTGATTGATAGAATTGATTTGTTTACAGTTTCATAACCTATATATATACTTGATGACAGCGGTGTCTTCAAAAGTGGAAACAAAACGTTTCTCAGATAACTAAACGAACCACAAACTAATCTAACTGTTGTAACCCATTTACTAACGGTTTTTATTTCCGTTACCTTTTGGACCCTGCCCAATTTGCAATTTGGGTTTACAAGTTCTTGTCATGGTTAAGCATGCCACTTCGTTCATACGTAACTAAACTGATAGTAATGATTTCATATTGCACACAAAGATGAGCTTATATTTACTATGTGAACACAATTTGTTATAGTTCACATAAAATCACATATAACACAAATACATGGACATAGCATATTAGGAGCTTGGATAATGGGTTGGGAGCTTGGATAATAGGTCTCAACAGATATTATACCAAGCATTTTGATTAAGCTTCTAAGATTTCTTAGTGAGCTAAATATTTAACCCTCCAATGGAGAACTATATATGTGAAGTTCAGCTTTTTATGGAGTAATAATGCTTTTCATCTATCCTTGTGTTTATGTGTCAGAACAGTTGCAACAAAGGAATGGTCATTCTCCCTAACGTCTTTCGCAAACCATAAACATATGCAAGTTATAGGACCTGCATAATCACTAAATATAAAAAAGTTATAACAAACACCCTCAAAAGCTTCTCGACATGGTGATAAACCTCAAAATATCACCAGATGTTCCGATAAGGCTATCCATACGACATAAAACTATTTCCTGTTGAAACCTTAAGATGAAAATAATTATTTAAGTGTTGATACAAAAGTTTGGTTGGGTCTAGCCTGATCCGAATAGGCGGCTATTCGGATGTAGAGCACCTTATTCTTGTACCAAGTGAATTCGTTGAAGGATCTTGCACAAGGGAACAAACACCGTTAATCTTATCGTGGGAGCGGACGATTGGACTCCGGCGTGAGAGTAAGTATACGGCTAAAGTGAGTCACTTCGAAATCCAGTGTCGCGTCCTACGTGTAATCCCTTCTGTAAATTTATTATGTGTATTTTACATACCGTCATTCAATTCGGGGTGGATGTCGTTTAGCAAACGACCAGGAAAGAACACTCCGCAATGTTACACGAAGCCCCTAGATTCGTTGAAGAATTGGAATAATAGATTTTTCTGAGTCTTTCCTACCGCGGTGGCGTGGCGGACTAGCGCTCCAAAAGATAGCATGCCATTAAAGGGCACGTATTCTGTGGAGGACGTGGCAATATTAAACGCACACCGGACCCCCATCCAAAAACAACCAGAAACCCTGTTATGCTTAGTGGGGATTAGCCGGAGATACTTCCTGGGAGATAATGTGTATCCCATTTTTCTTCATGACGATGGCCAGGGTGGGTGTTTCACATATATGTTTCTTAAGTGACTTGTATGTAGAAAACATATATGCTAACAGTGTGTGTTTGATTGCAGAGATGGATTTGATCAATCTGATCAACGCTCCGAATCCTGCCATGATCAAGACAGGCACCCGTCCTCGTACTGCTCACGAGGTGCCACTGCTAACAGTCATCGCGAGCCGGCAGATAGATATGGATGAGCCGGTCGCGACATCAGAGTCTTCCGGGGCACCATCTACCATAGAGAGGTCACCCCTAGATTTTTCTAATGAGAACCCCTCAGAACAAATTAACGAGGGTGACGGGGCAGAAGACCAAGGGCCGGGGACAATGGCTTCCGTAGTTCCTCTTGCCGGACCTTCGTCAACCATGGGGGCCACCCCGCCAAGGCGGAAACGCGAGGCGTAACGAGAAAAGGATATCATCACAACACAATGGCGTCTATATAGAGAATTCTATATGAAATAAATAAGTTTTTTTTTTAAAGCAATAGACACAAAGTGTCATAACAATACCCATAAAACTAACCAAAATCCAAAAGGCGTCTTTATTGATGGAACGGAAAGTTTTTGCCAATACAAAGACATGCAACAATTATCCATAATCCAAACAAGGCAAAATTAAAGACAATAAAGCAATAAATTCCATGACATCCTACGGTCTCTTTCTAGCCACTTCTCTCTATCTTATTCTCATGGTGCTCACCTGAAAATGATGCTTAAACGTCAACATAAAGTTGGTGAGAGTCATAGGTTTAAGACATACATAACAATCCTTTAAAACCAATTACTGTGATAAATAAAACATAGCATAGCAGGATATTAAACGAACTATCATACAAGCTAACATGCAACCACACCAAACCATGTTGAGACGGTCACGCTCAACATCACAAACAAGGGAACGGAACGTGTCCCACGATCTACAACAATGAGACGATCACGCTCACTATCAACAATCCACAACAATGAGACGATCACGCTCACTACTAACAATCCATCAATGCCTTGAGACGGTCACGCTCAAGCACAACAAACAAGGGAACGGAACGTGTCCCACGATCCACAACAATAGCAAGTAGCACATAACATACAATAGTCACGTATAGCCCATGCCTCATTTAAAACACATTATCACAGTAACTAAAACATTTAAACTCATAGCATCATTTTCACACCCAAGAAAAACATAAAACAAAGGGGCTAGCCACTCACCTAATTGCTTAATCAAATCCAAATCCTTCAAAACTAAACAATCAAAAACAAACACTCGTGTTTCACCGCGACCAAGCCCAAGGCTTAAGCACATGTAACACTCATATGAATGGATTGTCTAAGGTGTTTTAATTAACCCTCAATGGGTCACCATGACAACCATGCCCAACCTTAACCAACAATGTTTTTACAAATCTTTTCCAAAGTTTTTATAATTTATATTACCCGAAAACGCAGAATTTTGACATCACTTTACCATTTTCTAAACCATACCTAGTGAGCTTTAGAAATTTTATCAAAAATCACAGGTTCAATACCATGAGTCTACTATCTCCAAGATTTTTCCACTAATTTATTTCCCCTCTTAAGTACCCTAAATAAAATCAAACTTTTAACTACTCAGTTTTGGATCTGATTCAGCATACTAAAAGTTTTTAGACCTAAAAAACTCATACTTATAACTCCAAATCATAAGCTCTCCTTGGGGATTTTAAATAGACACACAAACGAAACTCCTGTAGGTTGCTAATCCTAATTCGATTTTAAGATGGGGGTTTTACACCTCGTAATCTTACCTAAATCTGACCCGAATTTACTGCTTTGAAAACTTTTTCTCGTAACCAAAAATTGAAATACTTCCCGACCTTAAAAAACTTTCGAGCCGGAATGGTTCTAAAATTAGACACTCGAGCTACATCATAGACAGATCGGAAAACGTTGACAAAAGCTAGTAGCATCATCACGATAACAGCCGAACAACAACGGGCCCTAAATTCTGCCTAATCTAAATCAAGTTCTAACACGATTTAAACCCTAAAACGGATACACCCAATGATCCTAATTAACCCTAATCATTGTAATAAATGATTATACAGCAATAATTTATAGATTAAATAAACCCCTAATATATCCATCTTAATAATTTGTTAGCATGATTAATGATAATTAACTTCAAAGATTATATATATACCCTTAAATCTTCAATCTTTAAACACAAAATCCCTAAACTTTGAAAAGAAATTTTTTTCCTTCCTTCTTGTGCTTTGTTCGGCGACGCGGATTGATCACAAGGGATGGAGGAAAAATTCCGTTCTAAGGGTTTTAGAAATTATATATATATAGTCTGATATATATATATATATAGTTGACTATAATAATTACCTAATTAGAGTTGTATTGTAATTGGACTTTTAACTTTCCTTTTTTTTTCTTTTTTTACCAACCGATCGTTCCAACACATACCATATAGTATATATTTGTTATTTTTTATATAGAAATTATTATTTACATAATAAACCCTCTAATTTGATAATTTTATAAAACCTTGTATTTATTATAAAAACCTTTTACTTTAAAACTAACTTAAATATTAAATAATAATTTCATTATCTAAATTTTATTTTCCTCTCCTTATTCATACACAACATCAATCTAAACTAAATACCCAGACACAAATCCTAAGGGCCCCTTAACAAATTCTTAATAACTTAATATTACCTTACTTTTTTACAAAAACCTATGCCAATTTGGTAAACCTTTTTGCATAAAAACGCCATACTACACTTTCTAAAATTAATTTTCATTTCACCATCACACTTTCTATTTTTAGAAAGTCCACTAAAAACTCTTATATTTTACAAAACTCATTCCCTTCTCATAGGTCATACTTCCCACATTAATCCAACGCTTTAGAAATTAACATATTTAACCAAAAAAACTCATCAAAATGCCACTAATTTTTCCAGTATCACTATAAGTGAGTCAAAAAATGGAAGTTCTCAACAATAAACCTCAAACCATCACATCATTGAGATGACTACTCAATTCACAATGATTAAACCAACACACAACCAAAGCCCCATAATCACACATAGAAGCTACAAAACGCAAATACTTAGCCAATTCTAATGGATTGACTAACCTGCTCAAATCACGGGTGTCACATAAACCATGGGGGCCGCGCCGAATATAGTTGAAGAGGAGGAAACGGCCGCCGATGCACCCCTTGTGAGCAAAAGGCGCCGCAAGAGGGCAAATGAGGAGTCCAATGCTAACGCCCCGCGGAAGGTATTGAGGAAGGATTTTGACGCCTCCCACCCGACGCAGAGTACCGTCGGGGGGAAATCTCTTGCGTCCATAAGGTTGGGGGCGAGCTCCACCGTTTCCGCACCTGCCTCACAGGAGACTCCGGCCGGTACAATGAATCCGGACCCAATATCGTTCGCGAAGCCCTCGTCCGTCCCGGAGCAAGATATTGCCCAGTAAGTAATTTATACCATCATCTTGTTTGTTTTTGTAAATATGCGAACAAAGTATATTCCCGTATTGGTTGTATATGTTGTATGCTAACAGGTTATATGTGTCTGTCCTTGATCCAGGTCTTCCAAGGGAGCTACCGCTGCAGGAGGTCCAGAGCCGGACCCTACCTCCCCTACTATGGTTGTGTCACCCGGAAGCATATACCAACCTGAGTGGGGTGTGACCAACGGCTGTCGCCTAGACACTCCGAGCTCGTGCCAGGAACTGGTGGATCACCTGGCACCACCCGGATACTTCTCAGAGTTGCGCCACTTGCCGAATGAAGATTTTTTGGGGCAATTTAACATGACTTTGGCCCGGCAAGTGGCGATGGGATCTCAGCTGCGGTTACGGTTCGAGCAGGAGGCCAAACTGTTAAGGAAATCTGTTGCGCAAGTAGCCCGTCGGGACCAGAGGATTCAGGCCATGGAAGGCGAGAAGAAGAACTTGGAGACATTATTGGAAGCTGAAGCTGATATGAGAAAGGCCGCGGAGGCTAAGAATGCAGAGTTGGTTAAGGAGATGGAAAGCCTTCGCGCTCAGTTCACAGAGCTCCAAGTTAGCCGCGACGGGCTATCTCACCAAGTGTCAACTCTTCAGGCTCAGGTTACAGGAGAAGAGAAAATAAAAGCCGCGTTTGAAGAGTTTAAAAAGTATGAGGATGAACGGGTGAGCGCACGGTGTGCTGAGATGGATTCAAGGCTGGATGCCCTTAGCATAGATTTTGATGAGGAGCTATATCCGCATATGCTAACGGCGATCGCTGGTCGTCGGTGGGTAATTGGGCACGGCTTACGTCTGGCTGTGCTAAAATGTGCTGAGTCTCTGGAGTTAAGACAGACGTTTGCCAATGTGGTGTCCGCCGGGATCACAAAAGGCTTCTGTGATGGACTAAAGTATGGGGTAGAGCAGGGAGAGGCAAAGTTGGACTTGGCGATGGTCGAAGGTTATGATCCGGAAGCCGAGGGCAAATTTATAGCGGTCATGCAAGCTCTGAATGATCTAAAGTATCTATTCATTGATGAACTGGAAAAACTAAGGGACGCACCCATGGATGTGCTTATGGCGTCCTTATATTTGGAAAGCGATACTGGGGAAGACGCTCCCCAATGGATCCGTGACCTTCGTCCGAGTTCGTCACAGTTGAAGATCCTGAGGTACGTGACCCGCAAGACCCCTGGGCTGTTAAGGAAGAAATGCTACTGAAAGATGCCATTGCAGCAAATGTGAGCCGGGCCGAGAAGAAGAAAAAATACAGGATAGTGTGCCGCACCCACGGTGTAGGCTCTGCTCATCATGCTAGGTCTGATGGCGTTCCTGTATCTATGCCTACCGTGGTTCCGCAGGGCCTTGCGATCCTGCTTGCTGATGTCGCGACACAAACAGATGTTCCGGAGGAGGAATCATCCCCCAAGCTAACTAGATCCAAGTCGTTGCCCTCAATGTACAATTTAGATTGGCTATAGTACCGCCTGTGGTACTTATACAACATTTTGTCTGTAATATTTTACTCGGATGTCCGTGATAAACAATGTTTATAATGCATTATTTATTATGATTTGCACTTGTAGCGTCTTATGTGCTCCATGGGAGTCTTGTTTTGTGTGCCCAACGTCTTAGGTACATGTTAGAATAAGGATGCATGATCCGTGGCCGTTGGGGTTGCAACCCACTTACACGGCAAGTAATTAGTAGGGTACTTAGCCTATAAACATCTGAAGATAATCATAATATTGTGCATGCATTCGTGGAATGACAAATAATAATAAATAAGGAAAAGAGAATGACAGTTTTTCATGGAAAAAGGTCGCAGGGCTAGCTAGACCCTGCGGAATTTTATTAATATCCTAAAGACAAAAAAGTTAAAAAAGAAATAATACATGAATTACTTTATTAGGGGTCCTAATGACAACGAGGTTCGTCCATGCATGTGTTGCGACCTAGATGTAGCATTTCTTCAGGTTAGCAATATTCTATGTTCGCGGGAGATCCGTGTCGTCCATAGTCCGTAACTTATATGCTCCATCTCCTAGCGCTTCCGTGACTTCATAAGGTCCTTCCCACTTTAGTTTGAGTTTTCCTCCGGTCGCAGCATGACTTGCGTCATTGCTGCGATAAACAAAGTCTTCGGGTCTAAAAGCAACGCCACGGACCCTAGCATTGTAATACTTTGTCATCTTCATTTTGGCCTTGGCCTCATAGATTGCTGCGCGCTCTCGCTTTTCTTCCAGTAAATCTAAATTTAGTCGCAGCTCCTCGTCATTGTGTACAGTGTCAACCGTCACGGTGCGGTAAGTTGGCATTCCAATTTCAGCGGGTATGACGGCTTCCGTACCGTAGGTCAAGGAAAAGGGGGTGTCCCCATGGCTGGACTTAATCATCGTGCGGTGAGCCCAAAGGACATGAGGAAGTTCTTCTAGCCAATTCTTGTTTCCTTCATCCAGACGTGCCTTGATCCCTTCACCCAGACTTCCGTTTTCCCTTTCCACAAGTCCATTAGACTGCGGGTGTTTTAATGAGGCGAATCGTTGCGTGATGTTCAATTTATCACACCAATTCTTAAATGGGTTGTCACTAAATTGTTTGCCGTTATCCGATATTATTTCTCCTGGTTGACCGAAGCGGCATACAATGTTGTCCCATGTGAACTTTTTCACCTAATTTCCTGTGATCATTGCCACGGCTTTCGCTTCTATCCATTTCATGAAATAATCCATGGCGACTATCAAAAACTTGACCTTAGCCGGTCCTTCCGGGAAAGGACCGGCTATTTCGATTCCTCATTTGTAGAACGGCCACGGAACCATGATTGGGGTTAGCGGTTACTACGGATTTCTTGGTACAGGGCGATGTACTTGACAATCGTTGCACGCGCGTATCATATTTCTTGCGTCCCGGTGCATAGTCGGCTAATAATATCCTAGTCGCATATCCTTTGCTACTACTGATCGTGGTCTTGCATGCATACTTCGTGACCCTTCATGAATTTCACGGATCACGTAGCCCGCTTGGAGTGGTCCCACGCACCTTAAACACGGCTTTAAGAATGACCGCCTGTAGAGAGTCCCTTCCATTAATTCATATTGTCTGGCTTTTATGCGGAGTTTACTTGCTTCCTTTCTGTCATCAGGAAGAGTCCCATCTTTCAGGTACTCCATTATCGGAGTCATCCATGTCGGTCCATCCTCTTCTACCACGGTCGTCACCTCCTTTTCTTGTATTGATTTTTTTTGAAGTACCTCGACCAAGACTTGTTTAGATAAATGCGCGAAACTGGTTGACACTATCTTGCTCAGGGTATCTGCTTTCTTGTTCTTGCTGCGCGGGTACTTGGCTTATAGAAAAAATAGCAAAGCCACTGACCAAGCCTTTGACTTTATCTAGGTATTTGATCATATTCTCTTCTTTAGCGACGTACGTCCCCAGGACTTGGTTTGCTACCAACTTGGAGTCCACGTTTACTTGTACATCCTTAATGCCCATCTACGCTGCTATCCGGGGGCCAGCTATTAGTGCCTCATACTCTGCTTCATTGTTGGAAGTGGTAAACTAAAACCGTAGCACATAGGTAAATTTTGTCCCCTTTGGGCTTGTCAGTATTATACCTGCACCTGATCCATCTACACATGACGATCCATCCGTGAAGAGTGTCCAGGGCTCCGACGGGGTCGCCACAACGATTAGCCTTTTGTAAGACGATATCTAACTTGAATAAATCCAAATCAACTATGTGAGAGACAATGACTATGAATCCTATGTGCCTAGTTTGTTTTTGTTTTTTTATGCGGATCTTAACACAAGTACTAAGAAGAACAATTGTAAACTAACTTCGTATATTGCTATTGATTTCTATTAGAATACTATTTCGATCTCTTCTATTACATATGATACTATTGATTCATTCATCTAACTCTATACCCTGGACCTTCTTTTATACACCAAGAAGTCCATTAGAGTTTATAATATTTTCCTAACATATCTAGTCAACCATATTGAATACCATAATTTAAGTATTTAATATGTTTCTAACTATGTGGTCAACATTAATCAAATGTATTCAATACTTTCCATAATCAATTGTAACTCCTCAATCAACATTAATCACCTCAATTAAACTTTTCATCAACATAAAGTCTTCAATCATAAAGTCTTCAATCATCATTAATGTCTTCAATCACATAAATGTTCTTCCAAACAACATAAATACTTCACCATAAAGTCTTCAATCATCATTATGACTTCAAACACATTATGGTCTCTATTTGAAAACATCACTTATCATTGACTAGTAGCATTAATATTTAACAGTATTAAGAAGACTTTTAATTCCCAACATCTAGGGCTCCGGCGGGGTCGCCACAACTGGTGTGTTTGGTGGATTTTCATCCGGTTTCTCTACGAGGAAGTCCGCCAGTATCTGCCCTTTTACCGACGTTCTTGGACGGTATGTGATGTGGTGTTCTCCAAGCATGACACTCCATTTTTGTAACCGCCCTGCCATGTCGGGATGTGACATTATTTGTTTAATTGGTTAATCGGTAATAACTGCAATGGGATAACTGCTGAAAGTATCTCCGCAGCCTCTTAGCGGAAAAAACTAGTAAAGACTATGCGCTTTTCCATTGGAGTGTAGTTTAACTCTAGGCCTTGCAATGCGCGGCTGATAAAGTAGACTGGCTTCTGAACCGTGCCCCTTTCAATCATCAAGACTGCACTAACTGCTTTGTAGGAAGCGGACAGGTATACAATCAATTCCTCTTTTTGTTTGGGTGCTACCAGCAGGGGCAGCTCTGACAAATGTTGTTTTAGTTGCTTGAAGGCTTGTTCCGCTTTTGGGGTCCAGCGGAAGTTACTTTTTTTGATACACCTCTTCAAGGTTTTGAATAACGGCAATGACTTTTCTGCTGATTTAGAAAGGAATCTATTTAAACTAGCCAACTTCCCGTTGAGGCTCTGGACCTCTTTTATCGTCCGTGGGGATGGAAGTTGTAGTACAGCTTCCGTTTTATCAGGACACGGTTTTATCCCTTCTGGGGTAATCGTGTACCCCAAGAACATCCCTTCCACTGCTCCGAACGTACATTTTTTGGGATTAAGCTTCATGTTTATTTTTCATAACGTTTCGCCTACGTCTCTTAGCATTTCAGCCTCTGTATGACTTTTAATGACCAAGTCATCGACATACACTTCCATGTTTCGACCAACCTGACTGTCAAAAGCTCTGTCTACTAGCTGCTGGTATGTGGCGCCGGCGTTCTTTAGACCAAAAGGCATCTTTGTGTAACAATACACTCCTTGGCTAGTGTGGAAAGCCATTTTTTCTTCATCTGACTCTGCCATCTGTATCTGATGATATCCTTTGTAAGCGTCTAAGAAGCACTTGAAAGGATAGCCGCAGAGAGACTCGATTTTCCAGTCAATTTCTGGGAGAGGGTAACAATCCTGAGGACATGCCTTGTTTAAGTTTGTGAAATCTACGCACATTCGCCAGCTACCGTCATGCTTTTTCACCATGACTGGATTGGACATCCAGTCGTGGTAATACACTTCTCTCATGATTCCTGCCGCAACAGTTTTGTTACTTCCTCTTGGGATAGTTTTCGCCGTTCAGAGCCTGACCCCTTTTTCTTCTGTCGGATAGAGAGTAACCTACCCGTATATTGAGTCGATGTTCAGCTATTGATCGTGGTACTCCTGTCATGTCTGATGGCTGCCACGCGAATATATCTAGGTTTTTCTTCAAGAGTGTGCATAGTTCCGTACGTCCTGCTAAGGACAACGTCCCCCCAATTGCCACTTCTTGATCAGGGAAATTCGGATGTATGGCTACTTTAAGGTTTTGATGACTGGTTCCTGCCTCTTTAGGTATTTCTTTGGGTGACGTAATCACCGTGGCGCACTCGGCAGGTATCAGGATAGTGCCACGGATAGTCACTATTCCCCCGTCGGCAGGAAACTTAAGCATTCCGTGGCTTGATGGCACTAAGCATGGATATCTATGCCCGGTCTCCCAATGATACCGTTTTATGGCGAAATTGATCTGACGATCATGAAATCCATCCACGCTTTTGTACAATGGTCTGCGTCTCCAATTGTCACCAAAAGCCTAAGCTGTCCCAGCGGCCATATAGTTTCTCCACTAAAACCGGTTAGCGATGTCCTTGCCGGGACCATCTGGCTTCTGATTTCTGGACGGAGTTGGTTAAAGCAGTGCTCATAAAGTATTTCCGTAGAGGAACCTCCGTCTATATATATGCGGTGGATCATATGTCCGCCGATTTCTGCTTCTATGACGAGCGGACCCTCTGTCCCATCACTATCGGCTAGTGGCGGAAACGTAATTTCGCTGCCGTAGGCGAAGCTTTGGGTCAATTTTTTCTTCGTCGTTCTCTGCCATTGCCGTATCATATATATTGCTAATGATTTTGTACTTTAGTTTTCTTTCCTGCCTCCCTTATTTGATCCCGACCTTGCCTTAATTCTTTTATCAGATGCGAGAGTTTGCCGGCTCGAACCAATTCTTTGATCTGCTTTTTCAACTGCATGCACTCGTCCGTGCTATGCCCCTTATCGTTGTGGAAGTCGCAAAACTTATTGCTACTTCTTTTTTCGACCGGGGTTACCATAGGTGGCGGCGGTTTAAACTTTCCTGCCTCGGTCGCGAGGATTTCCTTGGGCGTTTTGATAAGGGGAGTAAACCTACTAGACCCCGTCCTTCCCTTGGGCTTGACATCGAAGTCAATTTTTGCTCAGTGGCCTTCCGCTTGGAATGGTCTTGTGATTTCCATGATAAGTGACCTTTATTTTTAGAAGCAGCAGCGGCTTCTCCTCGTATGAAGGCAGTGGTAATTGTCATCATTTTTTCCATGGTCTTTGGGACATGTTCATTGAGACGTTTTGTTAGTTTCGGGGAGTTGTTTTACCTCATGCATGAACCCGGAGATCCGCATGCACTCAGGGGCTCCCTTTATGCGACCGGTTTCAACTTTGAAATGCTCCATGAAATCCTCAATGGTCTCCCCGTCCCTCTGCTTGATGTTGTGAATTTCCACTGGATCTTTCACATACTTCTTCTGCTGCATGAAGTATGCTAGGAAGGCCGCTTTAAGACCCTGGTACCCCTCTATACTTTCTGGATTTAAATCAATTGACCCATAACCCTCGCGGCTCCAATCAAGGTAGAGTTTAACAAATGACACCATGAGGCATTGCCCAACCGCTCGTACCTTGCCGCAGCTAGGAATATTTTTTTTTGTGGTATTCTGGGTCTCCTGTTCCATCATAAGTTTTCACATTGTTAGGCATGCGTGTCTTTCGTGAACTTTTAAAGTTACGGATTCGAGGCGTGAACGGGTCCACATCCTCGCAAGTCCAGGGTTCGGCCAGGTTATCTTCATCTGCCACTACAGCCTTTTGTCTTTGACTTCCAGTGCCCTTCGTTACTGGTACTGTTTTTCGATCCGCGAGATGATGGGGATTCACTTTCTCTCTACTTTTTTACATTGCGGGATCGATTTCTGTACTTAGTTGTAGTTCCCTGAGAGTACGTATCGCCATATGATTCTTCCGTGCCGCGGGAACGATCTTCCATTTGGGAACGTTCCCTAATGTGGGAATGGCCTCTGTGGGAATGACCTCTGCTGTGAGAGGGTTCTCTCGAATCTGTCCGGCCTGGCACCGAGTATGTATCACTAAGTCGCTCATGAACGCTCTTCCTTCGATGGCTCAGGCGGCTAAACAGGTTTCCCTCATCGCGTCTTTCACGACCCCGTGTCCTAGACCTCTCAGGGTGGAATCTCGCGGGCGAATTTTCTGCCCTTGAGTTTAAGGAGTTCTCCCTTTCTCTTCGGGTTGAGGGATATTTATAAGTCTGAAACTCCTCTTCAGTTTACTTATCTTACCGATGTGGGATAAGCCTTCACAACTCAACATGTATTTGTAGGTTGTCGGACATGTTTACGGATGATAGGGTTGTGTCAGTGAAAGAAAATAACGAGTAGGAGCATCGTGAGTCATGGTCTGATCTACCAGTAGAGCTTTTGGACTTGATAATTTCTCAATTAACATTAAGGGATAACATTCGCACTTCTAAAGTGTGCAAAAGATGGCTCTTTGTTTGTTGATACAAAAGTTTGGTTGGGTCTAGACTGATCCGAATAGGCGGCTATTCGGATGTAGAGCACCTTATTCTTGTACCAAGTGAATTCGTTGAAGGACCCTGCACAAGGGAACAAACACCGTTAATCTTATCGTGGGAGCGGATCCCACGATTGGACTCCGGCGTGAGAGTAAGTATACGGTTTAGAGAGTAATTGTATGTGGTTAGGGTTTATGAGATACCTGTATTGACCATGATTATGCTCCTTTTATAGGCTGAATACCCCTTAGGGTTTCCGTAACTTTCGGCCCAAGATGCGGCCGGGATTGTCGGGATTTGTTATTATCCTCACTGGTTCAAATAAGTAAAGTATATCTTTTGTTTGAGTAGTTTATCTACTCTGAAAGATAACTCACAAAGGTACCGCGGCTACGGATAATAGCCGCGGCATATGGATCCAAGAAGCACTGTGCCCGTGACCGCGATCCGCGACCGCTATACATGGGCCGAAAGCCCATTAGTAGCTACAAAGGCCATAAAAGTATTAGTGGGTCGGGCCGGTCCATACTATACGTCATCAGTAACATTGAGTCGTCTTCTGACCGGTAAATGAGATAGCCGATATGTCAAAATCTGGGTTGATCTGAACACTAACATTCTAGCAACTACATTAATTATCGTCTCTTTTTCTTTCACTATGAGATAATTTTTCTGTTTACTTTGTTATTTTATTTTTCATATCGATTGTTATATATATTAAAATAAAACCACGAAACATATCATTCCATGTATATTATAAACCAAATTATTACCATGAAACTCATTTGAAAATAGTACTATGTTATTTCATTACATAAAAGGCAAACATAACAAAAAAGCAAATCCTTGCATTCATCCATCAATTTCATTTGAATAACTAGAAATTCCTCAAAACAAAAAATACTCTTTTTATATTTTTTATAAGTAAATTAAATAACCGTTCAAGTAACCACACCAATTAAAATCGCAATGTTGTGCCCACCAACAAAATTCTATATAAAAACTCATTGTAACCAGCAGTGAAACAATTGAGAAAGCCACTTCGGTTCTTTCAAGAATTCTGGAAGAAAGTTCCACCGTAACTAAAAATTGAACAACAAAAAGTGAAAGTAGAGACGTCATTTATTACATGTAATCAAATTACAACAAAGGAAATGGTTTATAGACCTATACTCATGTCTAAACATAATTGTTTAGTTTTTGTCATTGTTTTATTGTGAACGAGTCCTTTTGTAACAAGTATACTATCTATAGACAAGTGATAATGAAACAAAACGCTTAATCATAATGGATACATGTTTTTTTCATTTGTCTGTAGATAATATATTTGTTACAAAAGGACCCGCTCACAATAATACAATGACCAAATTTAAACAACCATTTTCCTTGTTGTAATCCGCTTACATATCATAAATGTGTCTTTGTTTTCACTTTTTATTGTTCAATTTTTAGGTACGGTCGATTATTCTCCCAGAATTTCTGAAAGAACTGAAGTGGCTTTTGCTATTGTTTCGCCGCCGGTTACAATGAGGTTTTATATAGAATTTTATTGGTGCGGGTACAACATTGGTGTAGTTATTTGAAGGGTTGTTTAATTTACTCATAATAAATATACAAAAGGTTGTATGGTTTTTGGAGGAAGTTTTGGTTATTCAAATGAAATTGATGCATTAATGCAAAGGTGCTTTTTTCGTTATGTTATGCTCTCTTTATGATGAAATGAAATGACATACTATTTTCAAATAAGCTTCATGGTAATAATTTAGTTTATAGTATACATGAAATTGTATGTTTCATCTTTTTTTCAATATATATATATATATATATATATATATGTGTGTGTGTGTGTGTGTGTGTGTGACAATAGGTGTGAGAAACTTTGATTATCTTATTAGTCCTCACAAGAAGTTTGTGGTTCAAATATCACTAGGTACCTATCTTGGGGTGGTTCGAAACGCTCATGGGACCCAATATTCCAATCAAGAAAAGAAGTCAACCATAACTAAACTTCAAAACTCATCACACAAACACATCCACGTACCACAATATAACAAAAACCACATATATTTTACCTACAACTATGTTACCAAACACATTTACAAAACAAACGGCTACTAGCTGCCATACTTAACTAACGGCTACAACTTACGTCTACTACTCACAGCTAGGTAAATGCGACTTATACAACTATTGCTAGTTTCACGAAACATGGCCATAAACTCATGGCTTATATAGTGGCTTATAACTTACTCCCTCTGTCCCAATTTATTTGTCCACTTTTGACTTTTCGAGTCTTTCTTTGTCAATTTTGACCTTGAATATTTTTGTTTGTGTTATATAATACTCGATGAAAATTATACCAATGAAAAATATATTTAAAACTCAATCAATTCATATATTTTGCATCAAATATTAAATAACACATACAAAAATATTCAAAGTCAAAGTTGACAAAAAAAGACTCAAAAAGTTAAAATTGAACAAATAAATTGAAACAGAGGGAGTATTTGGTTTTGGAATTATGTATCAAAGAGGTAATCATTTTTGGTTGTATATGAAAGGAAATCTTAGGAGATTTGGGACCCTTTTGAGATTATGAAAGAAAATTGTTATATAAATCGTGTTTATGTAAAAAGACAATAATGCCCCTCATGTGACAAGCAGATGCCAAACATAATGGCACAATTATACAACAATTAGGACAACCACATGGAAAACCAATTAGGACAACCACATGGACGACCAATGTAATTAAGTGAATTTTAAAACGAAAGGCGTCATTGTGTGTAAACCACAAGGACGATTTTCTGTTATTTTATTTTTCATATCTACTATTATATATATTAAAAAAACCACGAAACATATCATTCCATGTATATTATAAACCAAATTATTACCATGAAACTCATTTGAAAATAGTCCTATGTTATTTCAATACATAAAAAGGGAGCGTATCATAACAAAAAAAAGCAAATCCTTGCATTCATGCATCAATTTCATTTGAATAATTAGAAATTCCTCAAAACAAAAAAACTCTTTTTATATTTTTTATGAGTAAATTAAACAACCGTTCAAATAACTACACCAATTAAAATCGCAATGTTGTTCCCACCAATTAAATTCTATATAAAAACTCATTGTAACCGGCAGTGAAACAATTGCGAAAGACACTTCTGTTTATTTCAGGAATTCTGGAAGAAAGGTTCGCGGTAACTAAAAATTGAACAACAAAAAGTGAAAGTGAAGACGTCATTTATGACATGTAATCGAATTACAACAAAGGAAAGGGTTTATAGACCTATACTCAAGTCAAAATATAATTGTTTAGTTTTTTTCATTGTTTTATTGTGAAGGGGTCCTTTTGTAACAAGTATACTATCTATTACAAGTGATAAAAACAACATCATGATTAAACGTTGTTGTTTCATTTCTTTTGATTGTTTATTAAAAAAGAATCATACTATTAGTTTGTATTGTATGATATTGTCAATGTTTTTAGTTAGAATAAATTTTCATTTCTATTGATTGTTTATGTAGGGGTGTCAAAAAGGCTTACCTGACCCGAACCTGAATAAACATATTCGGGTCGAGTTAGTCGGGTGAGCCCGAGTAACTCGAATACTAAATGGGGTCGGGTATCGGGTTGAAACTTTTTGGCTAACTCGGGTTCTGGTCGATCCGAATAAGAATTTTTTATATTATAAGTTTTATATATTTTCTATTTAAAAGAGTAAAAAAGGGGAACTTTTTTATATTTTACCCATATTCGGGTTGACCCGATCCCAAAAAACCCGAATTCAAATAAAGTCGGGTTCGAGTATAGAATTTTTAGACTTGACCCGACTTTGACCCGCACCCGACCAACCCGACCGGACTAACACCCCTGCCGATGAGTGACTAGTTGGTTTCTTCTAGCAGAAGTTGTAACCGACACACTCAATCTTCACAACATGAGGGTAATAAAAATTATTAAATCCAAGATTTCATTTCTGATATTTCATTTATGTTCAATATTTCATGTCATACATGTATATGAAGTTAACATCAAATTATTTCAAAGTTAACAAACAAATCTAACTATGAGACATTTTATGTTCATCTTTACAAACATGTTCTTTATTGCTTCACTTTTGATCACAGGTAACATTATATCACTTTTTTCAGATTAATTTTATAAAGTTTCATTTTTTTTATCATGGTTGTTGAGCATTAGTTTGGTCAATGACTTCTTTACCATTTGTTAAAGCAATTTAACTAAACGGCTGACCTAATAAAAAAAATAACATAAATCTATTCATTGTTAGGTGTCTTTCACATATATCATTTTTATTTAAATTATAAAATGTAAAACTCGAAATAAAAACTAAACAATAAAAAGAAATGAAACTTTTCTTTTAACTAAAAACATCCACAATATCATGTAGTACGAGCCCTCGATGGATTAGTGTTGTGCCCATCAAAATTAATGTTCATGCTTGGAAAGTAAGGTTGAATGGTTTGCCTACTAGGATGAATATTTCTAGACGAGGTATGGATATTGAATCTATTTTATGTCATTCTAATGGTGTTGCGGTAGAAACGACTAGCCATGTTTTCTTCTCTTGCCACATTGCTAGAGAGGTGTTTCGCAAAATTGCTAACTGGTGGGACGTAAATTTCATGGAGCTTTCGTCATACGAGGAATGGCTAGAGTGTAGAGTGGCTTCTTAATCTTCGTCTACACTCTAAACATAAAAAGATGATTGAAGGTGTATGATATACCATGTGGTGGTCTATCTGGAACTTCCGTAACAAGAGTATTTTCGGGTCTCATACTCCTTCCAAGGCAGCTCTTTTCAAAGATATTGTCTCTCGTTCTTTTTATTGGTGTAGATATAGAAGTAAGGCGTCTTTTAGTTGGTTAGATTGGCTTAAAAACCCTCATCTTGTTACTTTGTAATTTCCTAGCGTCTTGCTAGTGTTTTTAATTCAATCGCCGTTCCAAAAAAAATATGACTCTTTTCTAATAAACAATCAAAAGAAATGAAAAAACAACATTTAATCATAATGGAAACATGCTTTTTTCATTTGTCTATAGATAGTATAATTGTTACCAAAGGATCCGGTCACAATAATACAATGACCAAATCTAAACAATCATGTTTAAAAATGAGTATAAGTCTCTCAACCATTTTCCTTGTTGTAATCCGATTACATATCATAAATGATGTGTCTTTGTTTTCACTTTTTATTGTTCAATTTTTAGGTACGGTCGATTATTCTCCCAAAATTTCTGAAAGAACTGAAGTGGCTTTCGCAGTTGTTTCGCCGCCGGTTACAATGAGGTTTTATATAGAATTTTATTGGCGTGGGTACAACATTGCGATTTTAATTGGTGTAGTTATTTGAACGGTTGTTTAATTTACTTATCTGAAATAAACCGCCACATCCATTTAAGAAGGAGAGCACGGTTAAGAGCAAAATAACTTGAGACTCCTAATCCCCCATGTTCCTTGGACGCCAGCACTTTATCCCACGAAACCCACGTAATCTTTGTTTCATCCTGATTAGCACCTTTACAAAAACGACCCGAATTCTTTCATTAGCATCAAAACACCCACTGCGTAGCCTAAAAGATAAGACATTTGTAGTATGGGGGAGATGCGCCAAGAACAGATTTTAGAAGTGTAGGCGGCCACCTATGGAGAGGGTGTGTATTTTCCATTTCGAAAGCCTCGTTTTAATCTTAAGCAAAATATCCTCCCAAGCATTAATACGAGAAGACCGTTGACCAATCATCACACCTAGGTATCGGAATTGATTATCCATAACTGAACAACCTATAGAGCAAGAGCCCGTGGACGACCTCGACGGCCTCAATAGACTCCCCCTCCCCCAAAAAGCAAACTTTTGGAAATGTTTATTACAGAGACCAATAAGCAAGATAAAAAAAACTCTTCCAGAATGTTTGTAGGAATACCTTAAAATGTTGTCAGCAAGACCATTCCCCTAAGAAACATAGTGTCATCACATAAAACAAGTGTTGAAAATAGAAATCGAACAGCCGACAATGAGAAAGCCTTTAAAAATCCCTGCTTCAATCGCTTTGTGAAAGAAACAGTGTAAAGCTTTCCAAAAGCTAAATAGAAAAAAGTAATGGCGCAATGGGGTCTCCCTCGCTTAAGACCACGATAACAAATTGAATTCATTGGAAGGCTCCCGTTAATTAAGACCGCCGCCTAAGGCCAGAAAAGAGGCTACCAACGAATCCAATTTGCACCAAGCCCTGGCCGAACCCAAAGCCTCAGGACGTCGATTAAAAAATCCATCGGAACTGTAAACGTAAGGCCTTAGCAAAACAACTTTGAAGAACATCGCATGTTTAATCTCTTTGCACCAGTTAAGAATTTCATCTAGAATAAAGGGGCCGTCTAAAATATGTCTACCTGCGATAAAGGCAGATTGGGTGTCGGAGACTAGATCCGCGATAACCAAAGCCAGTCTATTCGCCAAGATCTTGGTAACAACCTTATAAATACTACCGATCAGGCTAATGGGACGAAAGTCATTCACAAATTTCGCATCAATTACCTTCGGGATTAAGGCAATGAAGGATGAATTACATCCTTTGGAGAATCTGCCATGGATAAAAAAGTACTCCACCGCATCACAGAGTTCCGGACCAAGTAAGTCCCAAAATTTCTTGAAGAATTCGAATGTGTAACCATCTGGCCCCGGAGATTTGTTATCACCACAATTCCAAACAGCAGTACGAATCTCGTCACGAGACACGCCGCGATCCATATCCTCCACTTGGTCACTCGATAATCTCCTAATAAACTGACAGTTAAGTTTTAATCGATGACTAGGGGGTTTATCAAAACGAGCAGCAAAATGATCAAAAA
>BQNB010043299.1:0-45586 GCA_026074375.1 Tanacetum coccineum
TTTTTTATAAATAGTTTAGTATTTTTAATATTTAATTTAGATAAAAACTGTTTTTAATTCATAATAAATTAAATAAAAGTCAAAAAAATATAATTCTTTTTTCTAAAAATTTTATTAATCATTTAGGATTGTTAAAAATTAAATTTGCATTTTTAGGGTAAAATTTGTAGAATTTAGTTTTTAAAGAACGGGATTTGAATCCAGTTATCGTTTTTAGTGTTTTAGCCTTAATTGCTTTCGTTTTTAGCTTGCCTTTACTTGTTTTTGTATTTTATTTATAGAAATAGAATCCAAATCATATATTGATCATTCAAACACGCGATCACGAGCTTATTCACGATTTTCAATTCGCACATCGTCGGGAAACGACCCGGGAAAGTTTTTTTAGGGTTTTACTTTGGTCAAAAGTAATTTCCTTCTAAAAGCCTTACAGAATACTTACCCACTCTTCTTAATTGATACTATCCTATTTTATATTTATATATACTAAAGGATTGAAGTCAGACATTTAGCTTAGTGTCGGAAAATAACGTAAGTGACGTGTAAACGGTTTTCTCCGCCTGAAGGGAGCTTGTTGACATAGTGAAATCTTGAGTAGGATACTCGGGGAGTGGAGTAGGGCGAAGAAGAGCTTCGTAGCCGAACCACTATAAATCTTGGTGTTTTGGTTTGATTGTTCCTTCTCTCATCTCTTTATATTGTTGTGATTGTTATTTACTATTAGTTTAGATATTTACTTGGTTGATTCATATTGTTGATTGGTTAAATATACTACCCGAATCTAAGTATTTTGAAAGAAAATTTTTAAAACAAAAATGATCATGTAAACAGAAAACTCAAAAACGAGTTTAAATGTGCTAAATCATATTTTCGATGCCTAAACCATAAAAGTCGATTTTTAGAGGTGAAGAAGAGCAGAAAAGGTCTTGCAACGTAATCAATTCCATAGAAAACAACTTGTAATCTCCTATACTCTTGTAATCGTTCAGTTTTTGGTATCATTCATTAACTCGGTTAGTTTACCTTTGCTAATTTATTACTCTTGTATTGATTATGACGTTTGAAAACTAATACCTTTGGGTATTAGCCATTATTATAAAGATTTGAATGTTTGGTTTGTTTGTCTCGATTGCTTGTTTATGTTTATCAGTTTATACTTGTTTACGTACTTTTGTATGCGACCTATCATTCAACTGGATCTAGTGATACGGACCAAGTAATCTAGATGTCGGGATAGCTCTCCATATAGTGATTTATACATCTAGACCAATAGGATCACAAATAACGACCTATCTTTGCCCTTAGATTGTGAGCTTAGTTGTACCAACAGGTGACCTTGGGATCAACAAGTACGTTCTTGTTTAATTGGTAAAGACTTGGTTAGTGGACTACTAGTGTATGAATTGCCTTTAAGCAGTAAGTGGGTAAAGTCTCTATGAGCTAGGGTTTAACAAGATCACCATTGCTTTAATCCCTAAGATAGATTATAATCAGCAAATAAGGATGCTTTATGAGGATGCGTTTAATTGTGACAGAATTCTACATGTCTAGGTCTTAGGAAGAAGTAATGCCTAAGTCTTAAGAATGATATACCGCCTCGAGATAAGTAATCATTGCACTATTAGACAAACCAACGTTCTGATTGGATTAATAATGGTTAATACAATTTTCTTATATTTGGCTAGAGCACTCTTTTATCTTCTGTTAATTTGCTTGCATGTGTTTTATTGTCTTGAATTGGTTTTACTCCCCACAATACCTATGCCAGTCTCTCAGGCAGAAAACCTCCCTTATCCATTAGATTTAGGATTAACATAGGTTTAGCATAGGTTTAGCATAGATTAGACTAACTTAGATCAGAAAAACCAAAGTATTAATAAATTGAAAGTATTTCTCGCTCTTAGTGATCGAAACCTTACTTACCACGAAACTCTCATCGATCGGGTACACTGCCCGTGAAAAGTGTTGTTTTAGGTAAAGTCGGCAAAATATAAATTAAAACTTAAAAGCATAAAATACACCTACACGACAACACCATCAAATATTCAATTATTTATTTTAAAATTTTATGCGTCCACTTTAAATTTTTATCGTTTAGTTAAATCGCGTAAACTAAAAATCAACATTCAACATAAACGGGCATCAAACATATACAAGTTTACGTCAAACAAGTGTTATATAATTATTACAAAGATAATTATGGACTTTCACTTTTTATTTTAATTCGTTACGTAAAACGTTTACGTTTCGCAATAAAATGCTTTCATGCATGCATGGGAACCCATAAACCCACCTATATTAAATAATTCTGAAAAAGGCGGAAGCCAATAAACGAGGCAAAACCTCCCCTCCATGGTACGAACACCTTCCACCCACACCTACACCATGTTAATGGCACACTCCAGCCCAAGTGGAAGCCTCCTATTGGACAAAAAGAGATGATTGACACGGCGAGTTATGTTTGGAAGTCAATGAAATGATGATACAATTTTTATTGCCTGACTTTGTTGTGATTAGCACTTTCCATGCAGAATTTTCGAATGAATTGATAATAAAAAAAAAAAGGGGGGGCCCTTGGGGTTTTTTTGTATTTCCCACATAAGCACACACAGACTCCACTAATAATAGGGGAGTATTTGAAGAATTAAGGCACCTTTACTTTTCTTTTCTAGCTTTGTATTTCAATTCTTGTTTTTAAGCTTTTTTATAAGCATTTTCTATATTCCAAGCATTGTACTCTAAGGGTATTTAATTAAAAGTGAAGTTTCTTTTTATTACTGTTCATTGAATTATTGAGCACTTGGATGATAAGCCAGTAAAGGAAGGGCTTATTGGGCTACTAGCTTAGAGATAAGCGAACTTGTTACCTTCTTGTTTAAGCACAAGGAATTAAGGTGAGTTTCATTTTCTTTATTCTAAATTAGCTTATTCTTTCCATTTTCTATTCAACTGCTTATTTTACGTGTCAAGTGCTTATTACTGCTTAATATAGATTATTTATTTACTTATTGTTGCTTACTTTTGATTGAATCTCATTTGTATAAGTTTTACCTAAATCTGTCTCTAAAAGCCCAAAATAGCTTATTTTGGATTGCTTATTGTTAAGTGCTTTTCAGTTATTGGATTTTGCTTATTTAGTCTTAATATTATTAGTTTGTCAACTAATTTTAAAAATCTGAGTTTAAAATGTTTGATCAGCTTTTAAAATCGGTAACAAAATAATTTTAAATGGGTGTTTGGGACTGCGGCCTTACCAAGTTAAGGCTTGCTTGACCTCACTTCGGTCCTTAAGCCCACAATTCAATAAGCTCGAAATAGGTCTTATAAATCTATTTTATTAAGCTGTTAGTTTTCAATTAAGTTTAAGTTAACTTAATCAGTCTTAAATTGTGGTCTTCTGAGTTTTTTCTTTAACTGCTTTTTTCTAAGATTCATCTTTAAAGTTGTTTTAAGGTCTTGCATAAGTGTCATTTTAGACTTAAACTGCATTATACAGATTGCATTTGTGGTTTAATGATTTAGAAAATCTGTCTAAGCCATTGAGTCATTTCCCAAGTTTTAAAAGCTTAATTTTCAACAACATAATTTGATTAGAATAAGTTTGTTTTAAGATTTGATTTTTAGAGCACAAGTTGTTTACATCTCTAGTTTGATCTGTTTGAGTTTATTTTCAGGATCAAAGCTTATTTAGTAGCTTATAAATAGGGTTGCAGTTTGCCTATTTTTCTTTCAAAATCTCTTAAAACCAAAAACATAGAAGCTGCTTAACAAAACCTTTTTCATTTGCAATTTTATAGCTTATTAGTAATCTAGATTGCTTAATTTTTGCTTATTCTCAAAGCTTAATTTTTTATGCTTCATCTGTTGACGATTTTTTCCCATTGGCTTATTGGTTTTGTGCTTAAAAAATAAGCTTAAAAGTTACCTCTTAGGCTGTTTAGTTATCAAAGTTAATCAAAAATTCTTATTTGGGATCTGAGCTTCTCAGCTTATTTAAAGGTTTATTTTTGGTATTAGTTCTGCTTTTTAGGATAGATTCAAGGGATTTTTAGTTATTTGTCTTTAAGTTTAGCTTTGTAATAGCTTGTTCTTAAAATTAGTTTAAGAAAATACGCTTATGAAGACCTTTTTAGTCATTCATGTCATCTTAATTATCTTTTATCATAGCTTATTTGAGCTTTTCATAAGAAGCATTTCACAAAAATAGGTCTTGTTTTTAGCTTTTAAATAAGTTTGTAAATAAATAGCAAATAAAATAATGTTTTATAAAAAGGTAAGGCAACAGGGTTCGAACCTGTGTACTCACACCCTTCACACACTCAAGCCTTTACACCAATCTCTACTGCCAACGCGCCCTTGGACTTTTTCATAAATTCCTTGCAACATTAATTTTATAAGGGTTTTTGGCAGAATAAACCCACAGCTTATTTGAGCTTCTTTACAGCTTATTGAGATAAGCTGTTTGGCCAATTTTATTTTTCCTAGGATTAATATAGTCTTAAGTACTTTCCCTGAAGTTTTGATATTTTTCTAAAATAGTTTAGTATTTTTAATATTTAATTTAGATTAAAAGTGTATTTAAGTCATAATAAATTAAATAAAAGTCAAAAAAATATAATTCTTTTTTTTTTAATTTTATTTTATATTTGGACTCTTAAAAAATAATACTTAGCTTTTCTAGGCGTTAAAATTAAAAATTTTGGTTTTAGGGTTGTTTTTTAAAGCCGTTAACGTTTTTTTGTATTTACATTCGTGTTTGCCTTAAATTATGCTTGCCTTTTGCTGTTTTGCATTCATTTGTTGAAATTAGAAACCAAAATCCCAAATTTAAATCTATCAAAATCCCGATTTACATACGTCAATCAAAGTTCAAATTCACACCTCGTCAGAAATAATCGACTCGCAGAAATGACTATAGAAGGGGTCTCCTTTGATGTCGAAGCTTCCAGAATTTTATATTTTATTCGTGGGTTGGTTTGTTTGTATTCACCTTATTTTAGATATTAATTATTGACTTCGATACATTGGAATAGAATTAACTAGTTTTAGATAAAATAAAAATATTAATAAATTGAAATATTATTCTCGCTTTAGTGATCGACACATACCTTACCACGAAACTACACGATCGGGTACACTGTCGTTAAAAGTGTTGTTTTTGGTTAAGTCAGCCAAAATTTAAATTTAAAACTTGAAACCATAAAATTACAACCAAACAACGACACATCAAGTTTTTTGGCGCCGTTGCGGGAGTGAAAATTATTATGATTTTATTTGATATTTGATTTTTAAAACAATTAGATTAGATCTAACCCTAGATTAGTATAATTTAGTTAGTGTTATATTTTGTATTATCGTGTATATTTGTATTTAATTGTTTAGCTTGTATATTTGCTAGTCTAATTGTTTGTTTATTTAATTGTTTTTCATCCAAACACTTTTTGGTCGATTAAACCGAACGGCGTATTCCATTCTATTGGCTACGGCGTATCTAACTTTCTTATCAATACAGCGGTATTATCTAATAGACTAATAACGACTATTCAGATCCATTGAATACGGCGTATTGAGCATCTGATACAGTAACAGAGAAGTTTTTCGTACTCAAACTTAACGCTCAAAATTTTTTACACACCCTTTTCCAACTGGTTCTACTAATAATTTTGTGGTTATTTTCAGTAACAATGACAAATGTAATCAAAGGAGAGTTCGAGAAACTTGAGATCTAAGATTGTGTGATGTTTCGCTCACTGCGATAGTCACTTGAAATTTTTCACAATTGAATTCAACCGAATTAAAACATAATGATAATAGTTTTATATACGTATGAGATTGAAATGGCTGACATCCCATATGACTTAAATGGAGATGATGATCAGAGCAACAACATGTCGCATAGAAGCTAATAATGATATGGGGTATGATTCCATCTGATGTTGATTTACTGAATGGTTAGCTATAAAAAATTTTAACTACACAAACAATGATTCATTATACAATAAAAGGCATTAGGGATTTACTGGATTAGAGGAAATGATTGACGTTAAGTCACGGATGAGAATATTCTGATTGATTATGAAAGATGAAGTTGCTGAAGTCTTTAAGATCGACACTAATGTATTTGATTTTGAGACTCCTATGTGTAAGGCCTTCAAAGAATTTAACTATCTTTTACAAATCGATCCAGACTTTCTGACTAAGGATATTAAAGGATTCAAGACTTATGACGAATACAAGGATGATTGGATTTATGAATGGAACAAAAACATGCCATGGGTACACGAAAAACCATGGACTGATGCTAGAGTATGGACTAAACCCACTCCAGTTGTGCATTGTTATAAGCCCTTTAATTATAAAAATGGATGTTCAAAGTGGCCTACCTATAGCTTGAGAGAAGATGGATATTGTAACGGAGGGAACTTACCAGGAGCATACATAATTGGAAATACACTCCGTTACTAACATTTAGAATGGTACGATGCTTTGAAGGACATCGAGCTAAAAGAATAAGCTTTAAGAAATAAGGCTATCATGGAAGGATTAATCAATAAAGATGTTGAATCGAATGATGAAGGTTGGAAAAGTTGGGACGACTTTGAAAATACCAACGATGATCGTAATGAATGGGAATATGAGAATGAACATGAAGATAATAAGAGACATGAGTTATGTGGTAATGAAACTCATGAGTTGCCGGTTTGCAATATAAGAAGATTCGAGATGATCAAGTATTCATTCGGACAAAGATTGAGTGTTTGTTGCTGTTAAAGAAGATACGAAGATTTGACGAGTAATAGCGAAGATGATGCGAGCATACAAAGAAATCATTGCATGATGGACAAGGTTGGATGGTAACAGAGCCGATGATAGGAAGAAAAAGGTCTAACTTAAAGATGCTGAAAGAAAAGTGCTTCTGGGAGACAAACCCAGATTGTTAATTATTTTTTATCGAGTCTGTCTCCCATGACATCAATACGGCGTATCCGCTCCATACCATCGGGTATTCTAATGTTCTGGACCTGTTATCAGTCCTTTATTTTTATGCACTTTAAACATTATTGTCAGTTCTATCAATACTGCGTATTCATGCACATGATATGGCGTATTCAACAGACTGACCCGTATTTAGATACTTTGTACATATTTCTCGATACGGCGTATTCCAGTTAATGGATTACGGCGTATTGGTCTCTGTACAGTTTATTTTAAGCTTTATTTAATTAAACGAAGATACCTAAGATAGGATTTGCATGTTTTTTCCTAGATTTTTGCATAGGACCTCGCTGCAAAGAAATCAACGATGTTGGTGAAGTATCCACAATCTGGAAATCTAGAAGTGTTGGAGTCTTGAAATCTAAAGACGGCTGTTCAACATACATCCTTGCTTATGAACTCAACTTGGAGAATCTACCGAGCAAATTATCAGGGAGTTTCTCATTCTAATTCTTGCAATTCCGCTTTAATGTTTTATTATACACGAGTAACGTTGTATAATTTAAGTGGGGGGATGGGAATTAGAATGCATACTTGTCCTATTTTTCACATTAAAATGCTTAAATTATGCTCAAATTAAAAAAAATCAAGCATACTTTTGTGAAAATTACTTGTTACATAACCTGCACACATAACCCTTATTAGATATTGTGAGGATTTAACCTTAACCCGTTCTAACGTTTACCCATATTTCATTAAAATTGAGTGGTCGGTGATGTTGTAGACTTTAGAACTTGCTTGGTATATCTATTCGAGACCCACAACAATGGATACTATGGATGAGTGAGTAACTTGTGTAAATTGGTAAATTTTTAGGATTACAACCAAAAAGCCTTTATATGTTGTTTTATTAACTAACTACACTGGTTAGTTAAATCCCCGTATAAACCTTTGTTTACTCTCATCTTAAGAGTAAGATACCCCTAGAAAAACCTGTAGAGCCAATCCTTTAGGAATTACACCAACTGTTCATTTCATTACACCTTTACACCCTTAGGCCTATCCTAGTTAGATTAAGTCCATTTATCAAGTTGCTAGTTGCTTAAAGTGTAAAGTATGTATTTCCCAAGTCTTGTGTCAATTTTCTATCTTTGGTACGGTTGGGAAGAAATTTGCACATTGCAAATGGGAATGTATAAAGTAGTCAAAACTCATGTATTTTTACTACCAACACAATTATTGGTACGTCCGAAGAATGAAAAATTATCAAAGGAATTATCCGGAGTTATTATGATCGTAAAGATGGTGAAATTACACCGAGTTTCATAGTTAGTATATGAAAAAAATGAAAAAATTAGCAATTCGCATAAAAAAAGAGGAGGAAAGTTTGAAGATAATAGTTCGCAAGAAAAGACGGAAGACTTATGAAGGGATCTTTCTATTCCGTTGATACGTCTATAAATCAATGATGTAAAGTTTTGTATAAAGTGGTAGATATCGCCACTTGTCTTGTAAAAGTATGTAAAGTATGGAATGATTGGGAAGTTAACCGTTACGGGAACGCCAACTAGGTTTTGTTTTTGCATCGATGATTAGGAGTGTGTAAATAGTTGTGTCTTTTTACATGGTACAGTCGGAAAAAGTGTCTAGCAACTTGTATCTTGGACCTAATCTATTTGCTTCGTAATTTTTATTTAACAACAATTTAATTCCCTTTCCTAATCATTAACCATGGGTTTTACGTGAATAAGGATGTGTACGAGCATGCATGTCTATTCCATCATTATGGCCATGTATGCATATCTGAGCTGCCTTGTTGGTTTATTACTATTGGTGAAAGTTAGAAGTATCCCTCCTCTATCTTTCTTCATACCTAACCTTGGTTAACTGAATGGGATGTGATCGAACACATAATCGTCTATTCCAGTCGTTAGGCCATGTATGTGTGCTTCAGTGCATTGTGGTGTGGTACTTTTGGTTGAAAGATTGTAGAATGATCAACCCCCCACACTAAGCATTATAATAAAAAAACCTATTTTAAACTTTATACACTTGTTACTCCTTAGCTCTAGTGGTGGAGATGTGTATCCTTACCAAGCCTATGATAGAATACTCATCATGATCGAGCAATTGAGTAAATTAGTTACATGTTACACATAGATTAGTTGAATGATTTGAGTGTTTTCATCTTCCTATTTCGTGAGGTGTTTGGTTATGTACTTGTAATTGATCAAAAAAATGCTTAACGAAAATCCTTAGGGATAATTTTATTAAACTTCTAAAAGGCTACTTGAGGACAAGTAGGATTCATAGTGGGGGGATAATGATGACATCAATAACGGGGGGGCACTTATATAGCATCATTTATCCCATGAAAATAACCCATTTTGTATAATTATTGCAAAGAATTGTTACTTAATCGTTTGTATTTGAGAATTGCAGTAATTATGCAGTACTTGGTGAAAGTTAACTAAAAGGCACGCATTCTAGAGCTTAAACAAAGAAATATGAAGAAAACTGATTCTGACATCCAATACGCCGTATCCATCAAGGAATATATGGCATATATGTGCCTACACAATCACTAAGACCACGAGGAAACCAAGATCAATATGCATTTCTAGAGTATCTATATGTCATATTCAAGTTATAGAATGTGAAGATTTTGGAGATATCGTACGTTGGTCCCAGCTCTAAGAAACCCCCAATAGCCGTATCCCAATATTTTGATTACGTTCATATAGACCTTTTTTCAGACCTTATATATAGAAACTCAATACGAGTTTTAAGTGTGTAAATCATATTTTTCTGATACCCTAACATAAAAGTCAATTTTTTGAGGAGAAGTAGAGTAGAAGAGGTCTTGCAAGTAATTAACTCCATAGAGACAACTTATTAATATACCTTACTCTTGTAATCATTTAGTTTTTAGTATCATTCGTTAACTCGGTTAGTTTATCTTGGCTAAATTATTACTCTTGTATTGATTATGAAGTTTGAAGGCTAATACCTTCGGGTATTAGCCATTATTATAAAGATCTGATGTTGTTTTGTTTATCCGATTGTTAATTTATCATTGATTGCTTGTTTCTGTTTATTTGTTTTTACTTGTTTACGTTCTTTTGTTGGCGACACAAACTATCATTCAACTGGATCTAGTGATACGAACCAAGTATCTAGATGCCGGGATGGCTCTCCATATAGTGATCTATACATCTAGACCCATAGGACCATAATTAAGCCTATCTTTGACCTTGATTGTGAGCTTAGTTGGACCTACAGGTGACCTTGGGATCAATGAGTACGTTCTTGATTATTTGGTAAAGACTTTGTTAGTGGACTACTAGTGTATGAATTGCCATTAAGCAGTAAGTAGGTAAAGTCTCTATGAGCTAGGGTTTAACAAGATCACCATTGCTTTAATCACTAAGAAAGGGATAGATTGTAATTAGCAAATAAGGAAGCTTTATGCGGATGCATTTAATTATGACAGAATTCTATGTGTCTAGGTTTAAGGAAGAAGTAACCGCCTTATCTTAAGAATGTTATGCCGCCTCGAGATAAGTAATCATTGCACTAAATAAACAAACCAACGTTCTGATTAGATTAATAATGGTAAATACAATTTTCTTATATTTGTGATAACATCAAATATTTAATACTCTTTAATAGCAAAATACCCCCTATATTACCTATAAATGTTTCACTAACACTCGCAAAATGAGATATTTCTATCATTTTGTGTTTTTCAGGTTGAAAAAGCAGGAAGTGAAAAGAATACAAGGAAAAAAGACTCAAAGTGTAAATATTTGAAGATTGTTATGGTGTAACCCCAAAAATAGTTACACCGTAACATAAATTAAGCATGTACGAGGATAAAGGATAAGGTTACGGCGTCAAACCATATCTAGTTACGCCGTAAATACAATATTGGGAAGGAAATGTACCCAAGATAGGGTTACGGTGTACCACCGCTTATGGTTACGCCCCCTACCATGAAGATCCACAAAATATGGAAGGAAGATCTCACTCCATATGAAAAGTTATTTTAGGTTACGGCATAACACCATATCTGGTTACGGCGTAACAACTGCTTAAATATGGAATGCCGTATAAGAAGGTTACGGCATAACACCTTTATCTATTATGCCGTAACAGGTTCGATACCTATAAATAAAGGCCTCGTTCAAGCTATTCCAACATCACTTCCTCCACAACCAATTGGAGAGGCGACAAAGGCTTCCAACCTTCAAAGAATTCCACCTAGAGTCCAAGGGAGATCACACTTTACTTACTTTTTGTATTAAAAAGTTCAAAACGAATCCTATAAGAATTATGAGCTTTCAATCTATGATTACTTCTATTTCTTGCTGTGTTTCCATTACCATGAGCGACTAAGCACTTAAAGTTCTGGCCTCTTTATGTAATTACTGTTGTTATGATGTTTGTTTCCTGTTAGATTATGGTTTCATTAGATATTCCTTGACTATCGTGTAACCCTGGGTTTTGGTAGTGTGGGTGGTTTGGACCTAGCTTGCCGCATTATTAGATTATCTAGTCAATATCGGATCCAATGGGTACTAGGGAGGATCACTAACTCCTTACCTAATGTAGAAACTAACCGGTTACCGCACTTATCACTCAATATACTTAAAAAGCACATGAACTCTTTCAGAGAGGGTTAATAATCTGCATAGGTTATTAGATATGTTTTGGGAATAGTTGGGATTAATCACTGCAACCTGGATAACCTACCTCCCAGACGATTTGGGACTGATTCGGAATCGCAGGAAGTATAGGATAGACTGCATATGCATATTCAAGTCTATCGACCTTAGAAACCACTAATGAAACCATAAGTTTAACATGCACAGGAATGCATTTCATAAACCATAGTAAATGAAGTAACTAGGTTAGCATGTTTTCTCTCTTGATATCTCCAAACTCTTTTAATTTCCAGTTATTTATTTTCTTGTTATTTATTTCAAATCAACTCAAAAACCATTTTCAAAATGTGACATTTCAAATTAAAAATAATTACAACTTAGCTCTTGGGACGAGCTTGAATTTACTATTTTATACTACCCACGATCGGGTTCTTGCCGTTATGTTTTATATAAAACCCCCCCCCCCCCCCCCCCCACCCCCTTGCGTTGTCAGGTAGATCGAGTTTTATAAATTTTAAACTTGGTAAAAATATATTTTAAAATAAAATACGCATCAAGTTTTTGGCGCCGCTGCCGGGGAGCTAAAAATTAGTAGTAATTTGAATTTTTGCAATTATGTCTTTTCTCACTTCGATTTATTCTCTAGGAAACATCATGGATGAGGTTGACATTGAAGATCTCACCATTGAATAGTATCTTAAGCTGACACAAGAAAGTCAGACACCTAAAAAGATTGAAGATATGACTATCGCCGAGTACTTAGAATACGAGAAAAAGGTGAATGAGAACCACATCAGCAATACTAAATCATATCTTCCTACCTATTTTCCGCAAAATTTACACCAAACCCATGACCCATAATCGGGAATTTGCTCATACTTTGATACTAACCAACCTGGCGCCAAGTCCGATTATGATTCGGAAGATAGGGAAGAAGAGATTGAATACATGACCAACGATGAAGTAGTCATGAGTGAGTAAGAGGAAAGTAACCATAGGAATACTAAGAACATTAAGCACTTTGAAGAAAAGGATGACGTTGACGAATGGTCGAACGCTGAGATAACAAAACACATGAGTATGTAGGGAGTGGAGAACATGAAGGATGCCTTAATTAGTATCATTAAGTCCATTAGACAGGAAGAAGATGGTATCTGAAAAGCAATTTGAAGCCTCAACAGTTTTTTATAAGGGTGTTTAAGTATGAAGTATCTTCCATTCACTAGTAACGATAGTGGAAGAGTGGATGACAACACTCCGATTATGCCCATGTAGGTTCCCAAGGAAACTAAGCTCGAGAGTTTTCTTCTTCCTTTCAATATTAATAACCATAATCTTTATGCTACTACCACATTAGATGCTAATGGAGAACTATCATGCACAAAGAGTTTATTAATATCTTAGGTTTAGATAACCTCAGTGATACATGCACCTTAGAAATACGGACATGAACCAATGAGGCCCTTAGGAAACTGTCAATATTTGGTGAAATTTAGGAAAGTATATAATTTATGTGTTAATTTTCGTTATTTAAAATGGCTAAAGAAGTTATTTAAGCTTTGGAAGACCAATTCCTTGAATCAACTCTTGCCAAAATCGTTGTTTTATGAAGTATTTCCATTTGAAATAGCAGTGAGAAAAATTTGAATTACAACCTAGATCTTCCACATGCATGAGAAATTTACATGGTAGACATTGGATTAGAGGAGGAAACTTTAATTCCTATTGACAATAGGAATAGACTTATTTCTCTTATGAATCCCCTGCTTGCTTAGATTTTGAAACAAAAGACTAGGTCCTATGGCACTCTAACACACAGATGAAAAAGCATAACAATTAGTTTTCACCAGATAGAAGAGGATTAGTTAAGAGATGGAATGTATGCAAACCCGTTCATAGGAACCTACTAATGATGGAAAATGGTGAAGATTGTGATTAGCCGACATGTGACTCCTGACTCAAAAATTCTGCTTTTGATATAATGAAGTCTTCAGGGTAAAATGAGCAGGGGACACTTAGGAGGTCGATATGTTTTCGCGATCATGAAAGACGAACCGTGAAAGGGAGTTACATGGGATTTGCTGACTTTCTTCAAGTTCGTTATGGACAACAGAATATCGATGATACAACACGGGAATGAAGGTATTACGAATGGGTAGCCCAAAACTATGAGTTTAGTAAACATCGGACCCTTACATCGACAAAATTGAATGATCATTACCCTTACAATACAAACGATCCAATACCAATACCACAGGGACATCAGGAACAAGAGATGATGAACTACGACCTAAAAGCCACGTCCATGCAATTATTCATTTGAAGAATGGCTGAAAATTAGGATAGGGCATAACAACCTACATGATTCCGACCATGAATTTATATTCAATGAATGGATTCTTGATAGTTATGATGTTAACAAAGAATATGCAAGGGAGATTGGTAACCCATATTCCAGGAAATTTGACAAATATAACAGGGTGTTTAATTAATGAGACTTTAAAACATTTATCACAAATGAGCTAACATTTTAAGGATAGGAAACAAAAGGGAATGTTCCTGGACGATGTTTGGGTAAAATGTCAACAAAACTACAAGAAAACCTAATGAAGCAAGGCACGACGTAGGGATAAGAGGAGGACAAAGTTGCGGCTCAAAGTAGAGATGAGAAGACCGACTTTGATCCACCTATTGTTTTCTTCAAAACTTTTAAAGTGAAAAAATATTTCTTTTAAAGGAGGACTGTTTTTTTGCAATTTTCTTGATCGTGAGGACGAAGCCATATCATTAGGGCGTATGAATGGAGATGATTTAAAGCTTGATTAAGGAAAGAGCTAGAGGGAAATAAGTATGTTCATGAAGTAACATAAAAGGGGCATGAGTCTAACTTAAAGACTCGTTAATAAACAAAAGTGCTTGTCGAGAGACAACCCGTCCTTTATTTAATGAAATTTCCTTTTTGCATTAGTTGGTTTGCATGTTTCTTACTTTGTTTTGTAGAATCCAGAAGCTAAGAGGCAATTATCAAGACCGACTCGACTCATAATCATGTGGTAACTTTGCTGAATCTGTAGCAGTTACGGCGTAACAACTTTAGTTTACGCCGTAACCACGGCAGTTATGACATTAATCCATTTCCATGGTTACGCCGTAACCACCATAAAACTTAGACTTTTTACACTTGATTAAGGACGTAATTCTAAGGTTACGCCCGTACTCCTCTTGAATCCTATAAAATTTTACGTTTTAAACTGTCTAAACCTTGTTACATAATGGACTTTGTGGGTATGTTCTCTGGAAAGCCCTCACGAGACTAAAACTCGTCCACTTGGGCCACAAGTGGTTTAAAAGGCTTGTTTGCATATTGCTAAATGTTCAGGGAGTTCACTTGGTCTTTATTCTACTCTTTCTTTTTTATTTCATTTCCTTAATGTACAATAGGGACATTGTACAAATCAAGTGGGGGGATGGGAGTAGAATTAATACTTGACGTATGTTTTGCCTTTGATTTCTAGTTTTCTTTGAAAATTATGCCAATTTTAAAAATTTTGACAATTTTTTCTTAAATAACTAGAATTAATCTTTGTCGAATGCACATTACCCTTTATTATACTTGGTGAGATTTATGCCTAATATTCCGTTTCCATCATATTACTCAAAAATCCACCAAAATATTGAGTGTGCCGGTAGTATTGTAGACTTTAGAACTTGGCATGTACATCATTTCAAGACCTAATTGATTAGCAGGAATAGATAGTTCAAGAAGGCAACACTTAGGAAATCACCCAAATAGCCTTTATGCGTATGTTTATCGGCTTGTTACATTGACTTGTTGACCTCCCGTGATAACCTGTTTGTTGCACTCATTTGGCTACTTAAGTCCATGGTTTCGGGGGGAATGGGAACGAAGGTTTATGCATTTATGGAAGACCAATCAGTTATGATCTCTAAAGACCCCCCTATCACCACTTTTGACATTTATTTATCTCAAGTGAAGGGATGTGCGTATTATATCAGATGTTGCAGGGGAAATAATTAAAGATATAAACTCCTGTAACATTTGCATATTTATCATGAAGAAAGTGAAGAAAAGAGGGTGAAACAAAAAGCCACCCATGTGCAACAAAATGTAAAGATGGTGCAAAATAAAAAATGGAGCTAGTAGCCTATTATTGCACCATGACATCTCAATAATTATGAAAAAATGGATCTAGTAGCCCATTATTACACCAAGTCATACCAATACTCATGAAGAATAGAGCTAGTAGCCCATTATTGAAGATCAGATTTTCAGACTTTGACCCTTAGACCCATGGATGGATAGTGGCTAGTTATGCCAACCCTAGATTACTTTAGACTATTTTTTTTGTGTTTTGATTAACAACCATTAAATGTGTATCTCATGTCTATCTCATGTCTATTCTAACTGGTGCAGATTTGTGTACTTTCCAAGCTTATGTAGAATTCATGCTATGACTGTGCAATTGAGCGATCACCCCAAAATGAAACACTTAGACTAGTGGAGAGCTGAGTGACTTTTTATCCCTTTTCGTGAGGTGTTCGGATTTGACATTTTCTAGCATAAGAGTTTTATAAATTCATTTCTTGAAGTTATTCTTGAGAAATCTTTTTATGAAATGTTCTAACAAGTTTACTTAAAGGGCAAGCAGAAGTCAAGTGGGGGGGGGGGGTATTGATAAACATCAAATATTTAATACTTTTTGGTGGCAAAATACCCCTATATTACCTGCAAATGTTTCACTAACACTCAAAAATGAGATATTTTCTATCATTTTATAGTTTTCCGGCGAATGCAGGAAAGTATTAAAACAGGGAAAAGGATCAAATGTGAATATTTGAAGGATTGTTTACGGCGTAACACCAAATTGGTTACATAGTAACATAAGTTTAAGCCAAGTACGAGGATCAAGGACAAGGTTACGACGTAACACCATATCTAGTTACGCCGTAAACAAATATTTGGAAGGAAATCTGTTGATCCCAATGAATAGATCTTTAACTCCTTAGCTTGATGTAAGGTTTAGTATTCTTGGATAAATCCAAAGACACTAAGATTGAAACTTTGAGTGTATGATATAAACTATACGGGAATCTAGTTTATACCACTAAAAGAATTAAAGAAAAAGTATGTTTGAGACACAGAAATACAACCAAAATAATAAGCTCTAATATATTAATACGAACACTCTTTGATAGTGTTAGGGTTTACAACCTTGAAGCTATGAAAAACTATGAAAGACTGATGTCTAGATCTATGTCTTAGGGTTCCTTTTATACCACTCAAGGATACCCTAAGGGGGCTATACAAAAGCGTATATGATAATGCATATCCTTTTCCTATTTACCCTTGCATATCATATAGTAGTACTAACTATACAGATACAGCACTAAGTTTTATAACTAAAGTACTAACTATACTGGCAGTACTAACAATGTACTGGCTAGCCTTACTATTTTAGCTAGCTTAGTACTAAATTACTCTAGATATTTTCCTTTAAACTCAACAGCAGAAAAATCTTGAACCAGCAGCATTAACTTCCAAAACTAACAGTAGTAACTTCAGAAGCCTTTAATTCCCAACAATCCTCCCCTAAACTTGATATTCACCTTGTTAATCATCAAGTTTCTTCAGTATCAGCATCTTGATCATTAGGAGGATGTATCCAAACACTATTCTACTTCTGAAGTTGTGATCTTGTAAATCTGAGAAGCTCAAATGCCATTTCACTTTCATAATCAACCTCTAGTCTTCGATTTAGCATCCTTGAAAGCATTTCTTGAGTTAGAGGATATTTCTTTTATTTTTTTTTTTTTTTTTTTTTTTTTTTTTATCATCCATGTGAATAGCACTCCAGTATTCATCAACAGTACATGTACTCCAACTAAGTCAAACAATTCTCCCAGCTTAATCAAGTTGTAGTATTGTGATTCTTCCATTCTTCATCTTCTTCATTAGGCCTTAATAAGGTCTTCAGATCTCCCCAAGTAACTAGGTCATTATCCTTCTGGACTGGTTGTCTCATATCTTTCATGTACCAACCTATGTAGTTTATACAGTTCTTGTCTGTCAAAATCATCAAGCATCTCACTGAATATCTTGTAATTCTTGGAACTTCCATCTGCTCAGATGATTTGATAATACATCATATTTTCATTTAAAATATGTGTCTTCTAATCAATAATTGGATATTTAGTGGAGAGATTCAACATCAATATGCAACATATTCCTTGGGAAACTACAAATAAAAAAAAACTATTCCATCCTTTCTCTAAAGCTCCTCTTTTTCAGCATCATTATTCTCTTCTAGTTGTTGTTTCTTGGAACGTTTTTCTTTAGAATCTGCTCTTGGTCTCTTTTTAGTGCTTTATGCTTGCTGTTGACTGTCATCATCTTAGTCTTAAAGTCATCAAATCCATTCTTATATCATTCATATAAATTCTGAAACTTCTTCAAAGTTCTTGTACTTTAGTTGTTGATGAGTGTACTTACCTATATGTTTGAGGTAAGTAATCATCATGCTCATGACTTGAGTTCTTGTAGGTGGTTTGTTCCTTATTGCCTCTGCTCTTTCTACTGCCAATTATTTCTTTCTTCTTTCAAAGAATTCTGCTAACAATCTGGCTCTTTCTTCAATTGTATACTTTTCTTGCTTTTCATGTGTCAGTCTTACAACCAGTTCATGATCAGCATCTATTCTGGCTTGAATTTCATCAAATTCTTCAGCTAAAGCAGATTAGTTGTTTCTTCTTTGCTTTTGTCTTTCATGTAATCTTTGAGCTAACTCTTGCATCACTTTCAATTTGAGCTAACCCTTTATCCTTCTTTTACTTTCTTTAGTTTTTCATGTTCTTCTTTAACTCAGTAACATTTACCTTTGTCTTTTTGGATCAATGTTAGAGAGGTTGCAGTGTAGTTATTGATTGATGGTCTAGGAGAATCTTCATACTCTTTATAGAAACTCTGTCTCTTGGTTTCTCTTCCTTCATCTTTATCAAAGTCTGAGCAATGGTAAGATCTTCATCTATAAATGCAGTTGCAGCAGTTGTTGGAGGTGTTCTAGGTTCAGCAGTACTAATAGCTACACCAGCAGTAGTAACTGGTGCACTAACAGTACTAACTCCAGTGGTAGCAGTATGAACTATCTCTCCTTCAACATCTTCCATGTCATCATCAAGTACATCAAAGTCACTATCTTGGAACATTGACTTTGTCTTGTCACTTTCCCTTCCAGTTTGGATGCATCCTCCTCATCCAAATCATCATCAGGGACGACTCTACTCAGCTTTTAAATAGTTATTCTCTTTATAAGGTTGTGTTAGTTCTGCTTTCTCTTCTTTTCTAGCCTCTTAACCCTTAATTTCAATCTGGTGATCACTATGTCTTGAGCAGTCTTTGGCTCTCTTAAGGCAACGAACCCTTTTTGTCAAGGAGGTTCAGGTTTCCATCATTCGTGAATTTGTGCCATTCTACCATCATTATTCCAGGTGTGTTACCTCCTGAGAGAGGTGAATCATGGGGTGTAGGTATTACAGTGTCCATCATCTCAAAAGTATGTTCCATGCTGCCCTCCCCACTTCCAGATGTGTGACCTTCTGAGAGAGGTGGTTCATTGGGCTTTTCAAGCACTCTCTCAGACCTAGTCTGAGCAAGAGCACCCCCCATGGTTTCTTGGCTCCTAGGACTGCCACCTGTATCCATTTCCTGAGGAATGTCAACATTAGGCATTGCCGTGGTCTGGATACTAATTATGTTATCACTGTCCTGTGCTGCAACTAAGCTAGCATTAGTAGTGATAGCCCTTTCCACACTGTCACCCCCTCCTTATGGACAGCCTTATCTGCTCCATGGTCTAGAGGCACACTAGTCTGAGGTAACTCAATGACCTTTTTGGCTCTCCTATGTTTTTGAGTCTTTCTTTGTTTTCTTTGATATGTAGATGGAGATGGGAGAATTTGCTCAATGTGAGCTTTCAGTTTGAAGTTCATGGGAAACTGTTAGAGGTGTTTCAGTTTGAAGTGATTCAGTTTGAGGTTCTGAAACATTTGGTTGTGAGGTAGAGGGTGTGGGTTGGGGTTCAGGGGGTATTGTTAAACCCTCACCCTTATGTGCTTGGTTTTGCACTAACATAGAGTTAAAAAGTGGAGTAACTTTTCCTGAAATTTTTTTACTTTTCTTTGCCATATTAGAGAAACCTTTTTACTGTGGTAGGTGTTCATAGTATCAGTTAAAAGGTTTGGTAAATCTTTAAGCTGGTTATTCAAAAGAGTTGTAAAAACCTCGGTATACATTTAACAAATCTCTTTGGATCTAATTTCCTCAACATACAATCAAAAATTAATAGAAAAAATTAAATTTTTGACCCTTTGCTAAACTTATAACTGCTAAAGCCAAATTAGTTAAAAATTCATTCCAAGCAGTTGATTTTGAAATTATACAATGTAAGAAGCACAGAGAGTGGGACTTACAATGAGAGCATAATTGATCGAACATGTAGAGAGGAATTTCACTATCTGATGAAACTCAGCGTTCTCCTCTCTCTTTTCCAAACAAGCAACCATATTATGTTGATCAACAAACTTCAAATCCGCCTATAGTGATTGTTTATGAGGAGGGTTCTGGGTTTAGTCGTTGATGTGAGTTTGAGGTTTGGCAAAGTTAATTGAGATATTATAAAGAGAGCTTAAGGGTGTGATTGGACCGACTGAATAAAGTTGAATCTTTATCTTGAAGTAAAACTTATAAAAGAAAGAAAGATCAAGAATTATCCAAATATAGACCCCTATAAGCGAAGTTGTTGGCGGAAATATCTCAATGGTTATAATTAATTAATGAAAATCTATTATACCCCGAACAATATTAACGGTAACAAGCAGTACTAAATTTGGCTCAGCAGTACTAACTTTTGCCTAAGAGATATCTAACAGTATTAACTCTGTCTTCAATAATTATACAACAACATGCCTCTATTCATCACAAGCACACTAGAAAAGACTAGATAGACATGTGAGAACTGATATCCACACACATTATCATCCCCTCATACACTTACTTTATGAGATTAAGTAATCCAATGCTAGCAATTATGAAAGTTTAAACCTGCTAACATCAAAAAGGCCTTTGTGGAAAGATCTGCAAGGATTGTAGTCTGTGTGAATTTTATCACTTAATCAACTTCTTCTCATAACAATATCTGATGAAATGGTGCCTAATCTCTATGTGGTTGGTTTTAGAGTGAAACACTGGATTCTTCACAATACAAATGGTGCTTTCATTATCAATGAAAATATTGGTGTTCATGAAGTTGAACCCATAATCAAGCATTTGATTTTGGATCCATAGCACCTGTCCATAGCAATTAGCATACAGCAACATACTCTGCTTTTAATAGTATGAATTTGCAACTCTAGTCTGCTTCTTAATAGCCATGAAATCAACCTCTTGACAAGAAATTTGACATACCTCCTGTTTTGGCTTTCCTGTCAAGGCTAGCTCCAGCATATTTACTATCTGAAAAGCTTCCAATTCCAAAATGCTGAATCACTAGGATACCAAGCCCAATTTAGGTTCGACACTTTCAAGTATCTAAAGATCCTCTTCACAGCATGAAGATGTAACATTTTAGGAGTAACTTGGAACCTTGCACAAGCACAAACAACAAAACATTTATGTCTGGCCTAGATGGCTGTTAAGTTCATCATTTGATCCCACATCATTGAGCAATATAAAATTGAACATCCACACTATCAGCTTCTTCATCCTTGATCAATGCCTTGTTAGGTTCCATTGGAGTGCTTGCTGTCTTCACAGTGGCAAAATCAAACTTCTTTAATATTTCAGCCACATATTTGTCTTGGCTAATGAAGATTCCATCCTCCTTCTGTTGTACTTGTAACCTAGAAGAAAGTGAGTTCCCCCATAGAACTCATCTGGAATCTCTTGTGCATCAAACCTTTAAACTCATCACATAAGGACTTCTTAGTTGACCCAAAGATGATATAATCAACATACACATGTCACTAACAGATATCACCTTTGTATTCATGATTGAACCAAAGTCCTTATCTATAGTCCCTCTTCTAATATCCATTTTCAATGAAGTAGGTAGACAAGGTCTCCATCACCCAGGCTCTAGGAGCTTGATGTAGGTCCATTATTAAAGCTTCTTTCTTCATTACACACTTTTGTCAGGGAACTGTGGATCTTCATAAACTCCTGGAGGTTGACATACATAAACCTTTCTTCATTAGTACCTTTTTAAGTAGGCACTCTTTACATCCATCTGGAAAACAATAAATCTCAGAATGATGCATAGGCTAAAAATACACGCTGAATTGTTCTATTCCTAGCATCAGGAGCAAAAACCTTTATTATAATCAATACTTCTTCTTGGGTATAACTTTGTGCAACCAGTCTTGCCTTGTTTCTCACTACAATTCCTCTATCATCTTTCTTGTTTCTAAAGACACATTTGGTTCCAATAGCCCTCTTGCCATTAGGTAGATTAACCAGTGTCCAAACCTTCTAAAGTTGAAATTGTAGAAGCTCTTCTTGCATTGCTTCTATCCAGCTTGGATCTTCCAGAGCATCGACATCACTTTCTGTGCCGGTTCATTTGAGAGAGAAATAGGCAAATAAGCAGTTGGACGATAATCTTTTTTATTTGGTTTTTCCATTCTGCTTCATTAATGTACATACCATAGCATGTTCTTTAGAAATCTGGTCATTTCCTTGATTAATAGCTGAATTAAAGTATCCAATGGATTTGGTCTTTAGGATGTCCTTGTCAAATTCTGGTTGTGGGCATAGGATTGACATTCATGGTGTTTTCTAAGTTGTTTAGAGTCAGCATCTGCACCGCACATCTTCATCATCATAAGCATTTACTAAAATAATTTTCAAATTTTCCATTGAGTCACATTTGAAACAGCGTGAAGTGTAAATGCATTTTTGAAAGGAGAAAATCTTTCAAAAAGATGTTCCTCAAATGCATTAGAAGCTTCAGCAGCATTAACTGTGATGCAGGGATCAATCATTGGTAAAAGATGGTCTGCAGCAACTAACAGGTGTTACTAACAGTATTTATTTATATTAGTGACTGTTAGAATGTACAGTAAGCTTTTCATGTTGAAGTAGCCTTTTCAAACTCACTTCTTGTGGCTTGATTTATCCTTCCCTTCTTTATTTGAAGCTCCATTTTGCATCCATTTCAGTAGGCTTCTCTTTAGCATCTTCTTCAATGACCTTAGGATCTTAAGAGATTAATGGATCAGTTATGCAAATAGGTATTAGGATGTATTCTTGTTCAGGTTCTATCTTCTTTTTTTTTTTTTTTTTTTTTTATTCTCAGCTTGACCTGCAACAATATTATCTCTAGTTCCTGCAATACCAACAGTTTGATTTCTTGCAACAACTGGCACATAGTTCATAGATATTGTCAAAGAATCAACATCAAAAAGCAAGATTGGTCCATTTCCTATCACATTAGATGCATTTTCAAGAAATCTATTGTTTAAAGGTCTATTCAACGATCTGGTCCTCCTAATTAAATACTCTCATGGCCTTGCTAAAAACTACAGAGTATACTAAACAAATAAAATCCTCATCAAATTTTCCTTCAAACTTTTCCTAGATGATCCATGGTATTTAAGATGGTAACAAGACACCCAAAAGGTTTCATGAAGTCTATCAATGGGGTTCTTCCACGAATAAGTTCATAAGGTGTCTTGTTATGAGTGCGTAATGACTAAGACCCTATTTTTGCACATATGCAAGCAGTATTAACTGCTTCAGCCCATAAGGTGGTGGAAACTTAGAGTCAAACTAACATAGTTATTTGCAGCCTCTATCTATTGTTCTATTCTCTCCTCTTAGAGCACTTTTGCTGAGGATTTCCTAACAAGACTACAATTCCCTTTTATACGCTTCATTTTCACAGAACTGATTCATTATACTATTTTTGAAATCCGTTCCATTGTACATCTGAAACTTTTACTTTGTAGTCTAGATTGAATTTTATATTTCGTTATGAAGGTCTTTAATATCCCATAGTCTCATCCTTAGTGGCAAAAAAGAATACCTAGATAATCTACTAAAACTCATCACTAAAACTAGGCTATAAGACTTTTTCATTAAACTCTTAAACATTTATAGGACCAAATAGATCCATATGAAGCATATGTAAGGGTTTGCTGATTGAGTTCACAAGTTTGGCCTTATAGGAGGCTTTGTGTTGCTTTCCTTTCTGACAAGCAACACAAGAATGGTCATTTTCAAAAATCTTTGAAGGCAAACCTCTAACAAGGTTTCCCCTCACAAGTTTGTTCATGTTTTTAAAGTTTATGTGACCAAGCCTCCTATGCCATAAATTTGATTCATCAATTGTGCCTTAGCAAAGAGGCAAGTTAAACCTTTAGTGGGGAACAACACTCTTTAGGTCAACACTGTAAATGTTATCCTTTCTTAGAACTCTCAGCAAGACTTGACTTTCATCAAGTAGCTTAAAGTCAGAAGATAAGACAAGACATTCAGTGTCAGTAAAAAGAACATTATTCTTTTTGTCACATATTTATGACATACTAAACAAGTTATACTTAAGCTCCTTACAAAGTAACATTATCTAAAATCCCAAATGTCATTGTTTGATTGTACCTTTCTCAGAAATTCCTACATTTACCATTCTAAAGGAAACAAAAATCACCATCTATAATTCTTACATATTAGTAGATTCATTTGTTTCCAGTCATGTGCCTTGAGCAACCACTGTCAATAACTCCTTTTTCCTTATACTCCTTCTGCTGTGGGTTGCCCTGCACATAAAATAAGAGAATTAGACTCTTTTGGGGATCCAAGCCATTATAGACTTGGATCTGCCTCGTGCATCAATGTAAGAATATTTCTTGAAGTATTTTTTGCACTACTGTTTTTGGCTTTCCAAACCCAGCATGCTGAGGCCTTAACATCATTAACCCTTTTTCCTATGTTTTCACTTACTACTGCTCTATCCTTAGCAGTAGTATCCTTCTACTGCAGTATTAACTCTTTTTATTAAAAATACTATTTTATATTCTGAATAATTGTTAAATGGCCTTGTGTCTTGTAAATATCCCTTTTTGTAAGCATTTGATATCAGTCTAGGATGATTCACAGTTAGTTTTGAGCCAGCAGTATTAACTGGTCTGACAACAGTATTAACACTTGCACCAACAGTATTAATTTTGCCAAACTTGGTTAATACTGCTTGTGGAACAAATCTTCTATTAGGGTGAGTCATTTTATTAGCAAAGTTCTTGTGATTCACCCTACTTCAGTTGTTCCACACTGGTCTTATAACCTTTTTATCACACACATAATGGAGATGCGCAAAAATAATACAAGGAAATAACATGCTTTAATACATTTTAAAGTCACTTCCTAGTCTTTGGGACATAAGATTGTTCTAGTTTCTTTGGTTCCCTCTAGGATAGTGTTTGTTTTGTTTAGATGTTTCTACCTTCTCTACTGTTTCCCTAGCAAATTTTATCTTTTTCAGTGCTAGGTCTAACAGTTTTATCCTTAGGTATAATTTCTACCTCACATTCATCATCAGAAATCTAATCCTCAATGGCTGGAGGTCTAAAGTTGTTCTTCCTAATAGTTTTAGGTTCTACTGCATCACCGTTACTTTATACACCAACAGACTCATGATTTGACTCAAACTGTCTTAAATTACTAGGTGTACAACAACAGTTAGTAACATCCAAATTCCCACTTTCAAACAATTTCAACCATAAACATATAGTTCTGGTTTATGAGGTATGGAAAATTTCCTGTAAAAGGTAGGGAACTGCTAATGATATCCCTTATCATTTTTGGACTATTATTTCTTCTTGATTTTTTCTAAACATTCTCAAATGAATTCATAAAGCTTTCTACTGCAGGAGAAGCTGCAGTAGAAGAAGCTGCATTATATCCTAGTCCAGTTTTAAACTTGTCAATGACTTGACTTTCCAGCAAATTATTCAAAGATTTAGATGAATTTTGAAACTTCTCTAATGTTAGTTTTAACTTATCTCTCTCTTTTTCTGCTTTTTCCAATTTCTTTTTGTTTTCAACTAAAGCAGTGTCTCTTAGTTTGACTTCAAGTTTTAAAACATTAATGCTTTCTTCAAACACAACCTCATTTTTCTTATAGTGAGCTAGTCTAGCTTCTCTGATTCTAAACTGCTTTATAAAGATACTAAATTAAATTGATACTCTTTGTAATCTTGAATACAAAACTATTTATTGTTCTATGAGAGTTGCATAAGCTTTTACATCATGATTTTAAAACAAGGAATCTACTCTAATCTGAACTCGGAAGAATTCCTGAGATGTATGGCATCAATGCAAGTTTTTAGGATGCTCTTCCTCAGCTGTTGCTCCAGTCTACCTTCCAATTCATCTAGAGCATCCAAGGCATTTTCAGTAGGAGTTTCCATGTTCATAGTTATTATGTTACTATCTCCTCCTCTGTTTCTGATTTTTAGGAGCCCTACATTCTCTTGCCAAGTGACCATATTTATGACCATTGTAGCAACTCCACTTTAGAACTATAATTCTCCAACTCTTTGAACATTTACATCCAGCTTCTGCCTATCTCTTGATGAAATCTCACTGAGCTCTAATTGTCTGCTATAGCCATCTCCCATCGCAAATCCATTTCTTCTAGGTCATCAGGATTAATTTGTTCCAGATCTTCTTGTGACAGTTGAGGAGAATTGGGCTGACTAGCAAGGAAAGCACAGATCACAGCATCACTAAGGTTATCTCCAGATGTAGGATTACTTTGAGTAATAGTAGCACTAACTCCATAAGTAGTGTTATCTGCTTCATTTGTGCTGTTATTGCTGTTAGTGCTGTTGGAGGACACAAAAGCCTCATTTTGTAGATTTTGACTTGTACTTGATGATCCTGAGATTTTAGGTTCATATTTCTTCAAGTTGTTGTTAAGTCATCCAACTGATGGTCGTTATTTCCGGTTTGTTCCTCTAGATCAAAGCTGAGTCTTCCATTCAGATGAAGATTCTAAACACTTTTAAGTTCAGGTCTCTTGTGTAATAACTTCGCCTGAATCTCATACCGACTAATATGTTTTTTCACCTATCAAATTTATCATTGTCTCTGAACTTAATCCTGTAAATTTTCATATTGTTGCTTGAGTAGGTTCTCTAAATTTCTTGGATTCAAGAAAGTTCAAGGAAAGTTCAGAGATCTCTACTCAAGCAAAATTAAGAACTTTGCAGACGAAGTTCAGAGAGACAATGGATCAACTTTTGATAGGTTCAAAATACTTCAATCACTCGGTTGGAGATTCAAGGTGAAAGTTATCACATAAGAGGACATTGAACTTAAAATTGTTTAGAGTCTAGCCATCTGAATGGAATGACTCATGCTTTGATAAGAGGAACAAACAGGAAATAAAGACATCGTTTGGATCGACTTATACAACAACTTGAAGATTATGAACCTGAAATCTCAGGATCATCAGTACAGTCAAATCTACAAAAATGAGTTTTTGTGTCTCCAAACAGCACTAATAGCAATAGCAGCACAAATGAAGCAGATAACAATACTTATGGAGTTAGTGCTGCTTATACTCAAACTACTCCTATATCTGGAGATAACCTTAGTAATGCTGTGATATGTACTTTCCTAGCTAGTCAGCCTAATTCTCCTCAACTTTCATAAGAGGATCTAGAACAAATTAATCATGATGATCTAGAAGAAATGGATTTGCAATAGGAAATGGTTATGCTAAAAATTAGATCTAGGAGATTCATCAAGAGGATAGGCGAGGGAAGTGGATGTAAATGGTCAAAGTGTGTGAGATGATAGGTATAAGTGCGAGTCTACAATTGTCAGAAATTGGTCACTTTGCAAGGAGAACTGTAGGGCTCCTAAAAATAAGGAAACAGAGGAGAGAGAATATACATAAGAACTATGCACTTGTTGGAAATCCTACTGAAAATGCCCTTGGTAGCTTCTAGATGGAATTGGAAAGTTCTGATGGAGACTACCAAGCGGGGGGGGGGGGGGGTGGGGTAGAGGAAGAGCATCCCTATAAACTTTGCATTGATGGCACATAATTATCTTCAGGAAGTGCTTCCGGTTCAGATTATGAGGTCAGATTCTTGTTTTACAATCATGTGTAAAAGCTTATGCTACTCTCAAAGAACTATATGATAGTTTGTCTTCATATCTACAATAAAGTCTCAATTTAATTTAGTATCTTTATAAGCAGGTTTAGAATCAGTAGAAGTAGACTAGCTCACTGATTAAGAAAAATGTAGTTGTGTTTGAAGAAGCATTAATGTTTTGGAAACTTGAAGTCAACATTAGAGACACTGCTTTAGTTGAAAACAAAAGAAATTGGAAAAAACAGAAAAAGAGAGAGATGAGTTAAATCTAACGTTGTGAAAAGTTTCAAATTAATCTAAATCTTTGAATATTTTTGCTGGAAAGTCAAGCATGGACAAGTTTAATACTGGACTAGGATATTATGGCAAGCTTCTTTCTACTGCAGCTTCTCCTGCAGTAGAAAGCTTTATGAATTCATCTGAGATGTTAGAAAATCAGGAGAATAATAAGTCCAAATCTGATAAGGGATATCATGCAGTTCCCCCACCTTTTACAGGGAATTTCATACCTCATAAACCTGATCTAACATTTATGGATGAAATAGTTGAAAGTGAGAATTTGGATGTTACTACTGTTGTTACACCTAGTAATGTTAAGACAGTTGAGTCAAATCATGAGTCTGTTGGTGTATAAAGTGAGTAACCGGTGATGGCTAGTAGTAGTAGATCCTAAACTATAGGGGAAGAACCAACTTTAGACCTCCAGCCAATTGAGGGATTTAGATTTCTGATGATGAATGTGAGTTGAGAAATTATAACCTAAGGATAAAACTGTTAGACCTAGCACTGAAAAAGATAAAATTTGCTAGGGAAACAGTAGAGAAGGTAGAAACTTCTAAAAAACAAACACTATCCTAGAGGGAACCAAAGAAACTAGAACAATCTTATGTCCCAAAGACTAGGAAGTGACTTTAAAATGATTAATAAAGCTTGTTTTGTTTGTGGTAGTTTTGAGCATCTCCATTATGTGTGTGATAAAAAGGTTATAAGACTAGTGTGGAACAACTCAAGTAGGGTGAATCACAAGAACTTTGCTAATAAAATGACTCACCCTAATAGAAGTTGTTTCCACACGCAGTATTAAACCAAGTTTGGGCAAATTAATATGTTGGTGCAAGTGTTAATATGTTGGTCAGGGCACCAGTTTAATACTGCTGGCTCAAAAATAACTGTGAATCATCCTAGACCAATATCAAATGCTTACAAAAGGGATATTTACAAGACACAAGGCCATTTAACAAGTATTCAGAATATAAAAATAGTATTTTTAATAAAAAGGTTAATACTGTCAGGGTAAAAGGATACTACTGCTAGGGATAGAGCAGTAGTAAGTGAAAACAATAGAAAAGGGGTTAATGATGTTAAGGCCTCAGCTATGCTGGGTTAGGAGAAAGCCAAAAAAAAAACAGTAGTGCCAAAAAAATTACTTTCAAGAATTCTTCTTACATTGAAGCACGAGGCAGATCCAGTCTATAATGCTTGGTCCCCAATAAAGAGTCTACTTCTCTTTGTTTTATGTGCCAGTGCAAACACAGAGAAGGAGTATAATGATACAGAGTTATTGACAGTGGTTACTCAAGGCACATGACTGGAAACAAATGCTATCTTATTGATATGAAGATTATGATGGTGGTTTTGTTTCTTTAGAGATGGTTAAATGTAGTATTCTAGAAAAAAGGTAAAATCAAAACAGGAACATTGGATTTTGATAATGTGTACTTTTGTAAAGAGCTTAAGTATAACTTGTTTAGTATGTCATAAATATGTGACAAAAAGAATAATGTTCTTTTTACTAACACTGAATGTCTAGTCTTATCTTCTGACTTTAAGCTACTTGATGAAAGTCAAGTCTTGTGAGAGTTCTAAAGAAAGGATAAAAATTTACAGTGTTGACATAAAGAATATTGTTCCAACTAAAGGTTTAACTTGCCTCTTTGCTAAAGCCACAATTGATGAATCTAATTTATGGCATAGGAGGCTTGGTTCACATAAATGTAAAAACATGAACAAATTGTGAGGGTGAAACCTTGTTAGGGTTTGCCTTCAAAGAATTTTTGAAAATGACCACTCTTGTGTTGCTTGTCAGAAGGAAAGAACACAAGCCTCCTCAAGGCCACAAACTTGTGAACTCAATCAGCAACACCCTTACATTGCTTCATATGGATTATTTGGTCCTATTATAAATGTTAAGAGTTTAATGAAAAAAGTCTTAGTGGCCTAGTTTTTAGTGATGACGTTTGGTAGATTTATCTTAGGTATCTTTTTGGCACTTAAGCATGAAGGACTAGTGGGATATTAAGAACTTCTTACCGAAATAGAAAATCAACTAGACTACAAAGTAAAAGTTATCGGATGTGACAATGGAACTGAGTTCAAAAATAATATAATGAATCAGTTCTGTGAAATGAAGGGGATTAAAAGGGAATTTAGTGTTGTTAGGACTCCTCAGCAAAATGGTGCTGTTAAGAGGAGGAATAGAACACTGATAGAGTATCAGTCTATAGTTTTAAGGCTATTCAGGTTATTGCTCTAGGCTGCAAGTATACTATGTTAGTTGACTTCTAAGTTACCAACCACCTTTTGGGCTGAAGGCTAGATAATATCTCGATTGCATTTGATCTTTTGAGAAGGGCTAGGAGCTAATTATTGCGTTCTTAACCATTACACTTTATTTTCTGAATTAATAAGTATCGAAACAAAAGTCTTAAAGAGCCTTCGGGTATATGACTTAAGTAAAATCCTGAGATACAAAAGTAGGATTTGCGGGAGGAAAAGTAAGAACACAATTAGTATTTATGAGTAGTGTTAGTGTCATGACTTGTAATTAACGATGATCTTGTTTTTAAGCTTAGCATGGGAAAAGTGAAAAATCGGGGATGATGAAGTTATCTTTTAGACGCTTAATTGTGCTTTTTGTTCTATGATCCTAAAAGTTACCAATGTGGTAATGAAAACATTGCATTATGTCAACACAAATAAATTGTAGTTAGGTAGTTAATAATCAAGAAAAATCATAAAAAGAGAAAAATCTTAGAAAATGGGAAGTCGGGTGTTTTATAACTTGTGATCTCTTATCTCTCTCAAACAAAACTCTTTGCTACTTTTCAAAGGTTTAGTTTGGGGAATTTTCGAGGTATTTGGTTATAAGGCATGTAATATTGCGTGAGGACACACAATGTTTTAGTTTGGGGAATTTTGATAGTTGTTAAACTATACATATCAATTTATGCTTAAAAAGGCCCAATTCAACCCAAAACGGATCAAAAATGGCAAAAATGTGCTTGTATCTGAGTTTTATGTGTGCAGGTATGGATATGTCAAATATCGCAAGAAAACGATCAAAAACCAACAAGAAACGGGAAAAAGACAAAGAGTCAAGAGCAAGAGTGAGAACTCAGCCAGAGATCACAGCCGGATCAGCCCGACACAGTCAAAGAAAGAAACAAAGAAGTCAAAGGTCAAAATAAAGTCAAGGGGCTAGTTATGACAAGTTCTCAAAGTTTGAAGGCTTACTTTGAAGTTTTTAAAGATCAAGGACCAAAGTTGCAAAAGATGGGAAGTTATTTTAAAGAGAGAAATAGAGCAAAGGAACCACAAGGACTGATCTTGCATTTCTCAAACCTTGTTTATAACTAGATTGGGCGGAGAGAAGAGACAAGGACGAGTTCTGCCAATCTCTCAAACTTTCAAACAGAACAGCCGCTTATATCGCAACAAACTAACTCCCACAACAGCATTTCCCGCCAAAATTCCACACAGCCCAATCTCGAAATTTCCCACCCCCGCTCCTTTATAAGCCCTCAATCCGGTTCATACATTCTCCCCAATCAAAAACAAACACGTGGCAGCAGCCCATTGGCCAGGACACATCATCAAACCCATCAAACGGCTACCATCAATTTCAAAAGATCAAGGGCTAGGATTTAAACGGATCATTCTAGAATTCTTTCCCTCTCTTCACCTCTACTCTATAAATAGAGTGTTAGGACATCATTTTTCAGTAGTAGTTTTAGTTTTAAAAATTTTACTTTGTAATTGTCCGTTTTTAAGCAATTCTATGTTCACTTTTAGCAATTAAGCTTTTAAGCTCTTGTAATCGTTTCTTTTTAACTTGTACTTCTTTAATTCAGTAATACAAGTCGATTTACACATTTAATAATCTTTTGTTTTCAGTTTGAAGTCGAATTCATCAAATAAGCTCAAAATAAGCTCATTTGAGCTTATTACTTCTTATAAGCTCAGTTTTAGTCAAGTGTTGTTGCTTAAGCTTTCATTTACTAAATTGTACCTCATTCACCTCAAAAACATGATCACTTGAATATATTTGAGTTCAATTTTGAAGTAACAAGAAGAAATAAGCTCAAATTAAGCTAGATAAGCCAGCTTATTGAGGTTTAGAGGCAAGGTGCCATTTAGGAACATTTAAACTTCTACTCTTGGATAGTTTGAATGTGAAGATTCTACAAAATCCAGGTTTAACTTTCTACATTTCCTTTTAGCTATTTCATAGCTTATTGCAAATTGCTTATTCCTTTTGAATTTTCATGATTAATCCAGTATCATATAGCTTAATGAGTTTATAGGTGTTATTGCTTAATGTTGTTTTAGTCTTAATCAATTTTAGCTTTCATTTCATAAGATTCTGTCATAACAGCAATATAAGCTTCATAGAGGAACTAGCTTATTTTCATAAATAAGCTAGGCTTCTTATAGCATAATCAGCTCTATTAATCCAATACAAATAGAAGTAGATAAAGAGTTTAGGTTGTTTTAGTTTTTATAAAGGTTTTAAACTCAATTTAGCTTTGACAGTTTTTCTAAAGGAGTGTTTGGTATTAGCCTATTTTGACTGTTAAAGTCAATCTTACTTTGTCAAAGCTTCTCAATTAGTTGAGTTAGGTTATAAAACTAGTATTCAATCAGCTTTTAGAAGTTAGAGTTAGTTTTATAAAAGTTAGAGTGTAAAAACTCATTGCCAGCACCAGGGCAGTTTAGAAGAATAAGTACTTTTTAGATTTAAGAGACTTATGTCACTTTAGAGGTCACATTGTGATAGTTTGCATTTGAACAACATGTAATTAGCTAGTTATGAGTTTCTAAAGTGATCCTTTAGCTCGCACTGGTTCAAGACCAAATGCATCAGCAAAGCACACAACATATCAGCATAGATTTTTCATTTTACCTTTTGAAATTTTTCTATTTTCATGAAAACTTTGCAAAATCCTTATACCTAGGTAGATTATAGATAGTTAGAGTAGCTTATTTCTATAATCTCAGCATTTATAGTTAAAGTGCAGTAATAAGCTTGATAGCTTATTAGAGAAAAGCTCAAAAAACATTCTCATTAAAACTTTGCATTTTTCATCTTAATTTTCTTTCTAAATTTGTTCAAACTAGGTTAATTTTAGTTTAAATCCATTTAATACACATCTTTAGCATTACATAGTTTCTTTTGCTTTTAAATTTCATCAAGAAATAAGCTCACAATAAGCAAAAATCCAAAAATATGGTCAAACAAGCACTTTCTGTGACAGCATTCTAGTTGCTTATTTTTCAGCTTATTCCTTTGTCAAAAGTTCAAAGTGTCTTTATTAAAGTTGTTAAAAATAAGCTGTTTAACAACTTTGTAGTTTTAAGTTTTTGATAATTCTCACTTTTTAGATAAGCAAAATAAGCTGTTAGCGTAGGGTTTGTTTGGTATTTTTCTCAAAGTTTAGGGTCACTCGTTTCTACTATAGTGTAAAATTTCCAAAATTCGCCCGCCTACCCTTATCTTTCCTTTATTTCACATTCTACCCTGTCTTTCTTATTAAATAAAATAGTTTTAATATTTTAGTTTTTAGTTTTATTATTTAGGGTTCTTAGTTTTAATTACACAAATTAGGTTTCAATTAGGTTTTAAAAATTGGGGCTTTTTGTTCCATAATTTTTCTGCACATTTTTAGAGTTAAGAAAACCATTTTTCTCATATTTGTAAGATTTTAAAATTGTATTTGTTTTCTTAAATGTGCATTTATTTACTTTCGTTAATTAGTTTAATTTTGTTTTAGTTGTTTAATTGAGCCTTTTAATTTTAGTAGCTTAATAAATCAAAATATTCTTTTCTTATTCAATCAATCATTCCGAACAGATCGAGCGTTTTGCATGAGGCGGTGGGGAAACGACCGGGTGCTCATACTTACCGGTCAAAATAGTATTCTGTTCTTGATCATAAGTAGGAGCAGAAGAGTTGACAATTGTTTTGCCTTTGTTTCTGGTTGCTTGTTGTGATCTAGTTGAGGAGTATTGACTGTTGTGATTAGGATGGTTTTGAGGATGGTAAGCTGATTGTTGTTGAGCAACTAGTGCAAGTGGATTATCAGTATGTGCTAGTCTTTCAGCTCTTATCTCGTTGACTTCATTCTGGTGTTGCTTTAGGATGTCATAAAGTTTGTGATATGAGACAGTCTTCAGCTCTTGACTCTGATTAACAAGTGTCACAAACCTTTGCCATTCTGGTTGTAGTTGAAGTAAGAACTGGACATTCACTTGATGATTTGTAACATCACACTGATTTCTGACTAGCTCATTCATCATCTTGTAGAACCTTAAGTAATACGATTCAAGTGATTGACCATCCCGTGATGTGAATTTTCCAAACTCCCAATATAAATTGATTTCAAGATCTTGAACATTGATTGATTCACCTTGTTTTAACCTTTCAATGGTTTCCACATTTCACATGCATTAGGGCAATCATCAACTATGAAGTAGATATCGTTATCTATTCCTGTGAGAATGATCTGAACGGCTTCAGCTTTAGCATTCAGTTGATCGCGTATGTCTTGTGAAACATTCTTATAGTTCTCCATATACCCTTCTGTAGTGGTTTCTGAACTACCTTCAGCAACTGGAACGGTCTTTTCAGTCCATTTGAATTTGTAAGGTGGGTTCTGGAGACAATAGTGGATGAGTTCATTGTTAGGTTTGGTGTCGATGTATCTCTTGATTATGGATTTCCACTGAACGTAATTACCAGATAATAACATTGGTGGATGGTCTTTACCACTTGCTTCCATGATAGAATTGTGAAGAGCATTCGATGTTTGAGTTTGCAAATTGTTATTGGTATTTGACATTTTGATTTGTTGTGAATGATTATGGATCTTAAGGAGATAAAGTTGTGTTGTGATGACGTTTAAGTTCAAATTCGGTTTTAGTTGCGATTAAACAAGTCCGATTAACAAATTCAGTAACAAATTCGGTAACTAAATTCGGCAAGTGTTGATCGATATCGGATAGAACAAACTTGAAACTTTTGTCAGATAAGTCTAAGATCAAATTCGGACGAAACTTCTCGGATAGAAATCTTTCTCGGGTAAAAACTTTTCTCGGATAGAACTTGAAGACAATTTTGATCAAAATCAATGAAAATTACAAACGAAAATTATCTAACAATTGTCCTATTACAAGATTCAATAATACCTCTCCTAACATAAAACTCGATGAAACCGAGAACTTATGTAGCTATTACAACTTTTATGCTAACTTCCGAGAATGAAATGAAATCCTAGAACATACTTTTCGATAAAACCAAAAACGTGTGCACTATTACAACTTGATCTATCAACAATATGGCTTTCTTAGCAAATTCGGTGTACAAGAGAAAAAAGTACAAAAAAATATGCTTTTTCCAAGAATCGAGCTTGGAACTTCTTAGCAACACAATAACGTCGAAACCAACTGATCTAGAGAGATTTTGTGTTAGTTCTTCCAAAACTCGGTATAAGACAAACTCGAAAGCACAAGTTTGGAATATATAAAAAAATAACACAAAAATGACACTCGCTAGAATCGAACCAATGACCTCTCTAATCAAATATTAACACAACCACACAAACCAACTGTGCTTGGGTCTGTTTTGATTATCATTTTCTAAATTCGAAATATATACACAAATTCGATGTACTCTTTTTTATTAAAATCAAATTCAGTAGTACTTGAGTTTTACGATAGAACTTTTTATTAAGCTTGGAACAAAATTTCTTCACACAAACACGAACCGAATTTTATCAAAACAACAAAAATGAAAGTTTAAAACCTCCTAAACTTTAAACAAGATAAAACCTTGAGTAGTTAGGAAGATCAAAACTCACTTTTGTAAGTTTTATAGAAATTCGATCAAAGAAAAGAAAAAAAATAAAAACACGAACACAACTAAAAATCCTCCTTTGCTCTGGTACCACTTGTTATCCCAAATATTATTATCCAAACACAACAATAAGTGATACCAATAAGCAATAAGCTAAAAAATAAGCTAGGATGTAGAGAGAGAAAGTAGAGAGAGAAAGATTAGATTAGAGAGAGTTTTTTGGTGGATTACAAAAATGAGAGCACATGTAACCAACACCCTCTCCATGTGTGGAGAGGGTTCTATTTATACCCTTAGCCATTTACTTCGCATGTGGGCTATCTTAATAGGCCAGGCTTGGTTTAACTTGGGCTTAAACCCTAAACATGGGCAATATTAGGTTACAAACCAAGCCCGTTGATACCCGACTAGCCTATTACATAACAAGACAAATTACGACTAATAAGACCGATAACATTCTTGTTCGACTTATATAAAATTAAGGCTAACATAGTATTTTGCCTTTCTTACTTACTTAAGTTTGAAATAAATACTTGGAAATATTTTTATATGAAAGTAGACTCAATGATCTTCAAAACGGCGGGTGGCACGACTTCTACGAACTTACGGTTGATTTATATGAATTTTCAAAGTTTCCAAAAATATGCCGAAACAGACAGGTGGCCCCCTAATTGATAAGGGGGGCGGCCAAGAGCTAAGGGGGGCGGCCAGGGAGATAAGGGGGCCACCTATCTGACACTCCGATTCACATTTTTTGTACAAAATCGTTTAGTGACTTAGCGGAAAGATATAGAACTTACTGAGCTTGGTACCGAACATAAAACACTTATTTTAAGCATCATTTTACTTCGAGCTAGTATACTAAGTGTATTTAATCAACAAAACTAATACAAGATAAGCAACAAAACACTTTTCATATTTAATCCCCCTTAATGGGTAATTTGATACATTTAAAAATTAGAGCGACGTGGCTCCTTATACCAATTGTGGAAATCGTAGAGGGGGGTGAATACGTTTCCATTTAAAAACTTAAAACATTTTGTATCAAATTATCGATCAAGTTGAACGCAATATGAGAAGTGTGAATAATACATCTATATTCATTAGAACATGTCATAGCAATATAAACATAATCACAATACTAACTTCTATCCATAACACAATCATCATCCAAACAATATAAGCAACAATCAACACACATATAGATCTAATGCTAATATAAATGTAAGGCGATAAGGTAAATAAAGATGTAAAGCGAAAGGTAAAAGAAAGTGCAAACCGGACACGATGATTTATAGTGGTTCGGTCACGAAGCTCCTCTTCGCCCTACTCCACTCCCCGAGTACCCAACTCGAGAGTTACTTCACTAGTCAACAAGCTCCCTTCTCGGCGGAGAAAACCACACAACGTTGCTTACATTATTTTCTGACACTAAGCTAAATGTCGAGTTCTAATCCTAGCTAGAACCAATCTACCACACCTTTTGTATTTTGAGGACTAAAATACTAATCGCACTATCAACACTTCACTTCACCTAACCTCTAACATGATCACCTCGATCTAACTATTCTCACCATGATCACCACGATCTAACTATACTTTCTATGATCACCACGATCTAACTATTATACAAGTTTGGAATACATGGACTCGATCTATACATTGTGAATGTAAAACATGTCACGAATGCACTAACTAAACTACATAACTTCGTATCTTGACGATAGCGAGAGTTCTTCTCTTGCACTTGGATATCTAAGCTTGAATCACTTGGAAACAAATTCTTAAGATTAAATGATCAAAGGATTGTAGGTGATGTATAAATTGATTTTAGACAGAAAAGAATAAGTGCAAAAGGTGAGAAAATCAGTGGGGAACAGTCCAGTATTTATAGGCAAAGCTGGGAGCGTTTTGGCTTGGCCGGCCCCCTTATCTCATATGCCGGCCCCCTTAGCTTCTATGTCGGCCCACTTATCACTAAGAGGGCCGCCCATAGTAGGACGCTCTCAATTTTGTCTTTTTCAGGAGAGGTGTTTTCTGGAACATTTTTAGCCCTTTTTAGGTAGAAAATTTGAATTCAAAATATTTATTTTGAATAAAATATTTCTTTTAAATACAAAAATGTTTTGTATAAGTTTTAAAAAATATTTGTCACATTTTATAAAAATGTAAGGTTTAAGAAAAAAAAATTCTTTGATCATAAAATAAATTAAGCATTTATTTATTAATACCTTAAGTGATTTACGTCGGGTGCAAACTTCGTTGAAGCAGACTTGAGATGTCGATAGATGTTGTTGTATGAATTCATTAATGATTTGTGATCACGAGTAACTTAAGCACTTTACGTTATGTGTTATAAGTTACATGTTTGTCATCACCAAAACATGAAGAGAATGTATAGATTAAATATCGTAATATTTCTACCAACATATTGTTTTAGGGTTTAATTTGGTTTCGTGTGATTTTGTGGCTAATACTTAATGAAGCCATAAGAGGTGTTTATATAGTCTCTAAACTTATTCTCCAACTTAGACTAGAGCACCTCCTCTTGTTTACTAGAAACGACACTCGGACCCCTCATTCTTTTCTTATTCGACCGGTCACAACCAACATCCCACGGGTTTGGTTTTTATACTAACAAATCCTTAACTTGTTAATATATTTTAATTAGTTCTAACGTCTTACGTTGTAATTAAAGACCGTTTAATTATTTCATGAAACATATTAATATAATTAATAAAAATATTAATCACATTAATAAATGTATCCTCTGTGTAAACGTGTGTGCCTAGCCCCCATAGGCTCACGTAATTTCTCGGACATATAGTATTTGATATATGTACATATCCCAACATCCTTGACCTATGTTTCCAAAAGCAAGGGTGTTAACCACTTGATCCAAGCCTTGCTCTAGATGCATGGGAAATCAGGTGCATTAGCAAATATATTATTCTATGACTTTAAGGGGGCAGCGAGGTCCGTAAGGTATAGCTATGAAAAAACCATTGATAAATACATATAGGGGTTTAATGCTGATTTGGTTAACAATACCTGCAATTTTATTTTTAAGAACTCTTTATAGGTGAAACCAAATGTTCAAAGACATTAGGTAGATTATCAATGTGTTAGATGATAGAAAACACGTAGGAGATATGTATTATAGATACGATATTTATAGTGTAACCTATAACATACTAGAAACCCTAATAGACCCTAAGCCCACATGCGGGCTTGGGCCGACTAATCTTTATCATCTAATACTCCCCCGCAGTCCGAGCAGCGAAATCGCGAAAGCTCGAGACTGGAAAAGAAAACACAAAACATTAAAGAAAACCCAAAATATTAAAGCTAAGTAAAACCTAATTTGTAGCAGAGTCTTCATATTGTAGCAAGCAGCAACAGAAGCGTCACACACGAACATAAATAGTTGTTAAAGAAATTCGCCAAATAAATCTTCAAACTTGAAAGTCACGAATTGATAAATCTGAATAAACCAAAGTTTTTTCTTCATACGGGATAACCCAAAGTATCCATTTTTTTCTGATAACCCAAGGTATCCTTTTTTTATATACGGGATAAACCAAAGTATCCCGGACCAGGATAAAACCAAAGTATCCTAACAATTGTGTGGATCTGTGACCTAGCACAAATCACCAACAAAAATAAAAATAAACAATGTGGATCTGTGACCTAGCACAAATCACCAACACAAATAAAAATAAACAGACGAATGTGGGGTTTTTTAGGGTTGAAGGGTGGCGGCTAGGGTTTGACGTGGTGGTTTAAGGGATGCGGCTCAACGTAGCCACCTAGGTCTGAGGATCAGACCCGCTTTGATACCATGTTAGATGATAGAAAACCCCGTAGGAGATATGTATTATTGATACGATATTTATAATGTAACCTAGAACATATTAGAAACCCAATAGACCCTAAGACCACATGCGGGCCTGGGCCGACTAATCTTTATCATCTAATACAATGTGATTAGGAATAAACTTCTCTTTCAACTTGGAGACTCATTTCCTGTTTGTAGGTTAGAGAAGCAATTGAATAAAAATGACAGCTACGTCAAAATTTTAATAACTTTGAGGATAAATTATCTTCTAAATACAAAAAAGCCTTATGGATATGTTTAATCATTTGTACACTATACCAGAAACCTGCCTACTTATAATTGCAAAACGAAAATGTTATAAACTTGAAGAGGAAAAAGTTGACTACGAGAATGTTAAAGCTGAAATTGTTGCCAGCAAGTAAATATGGAACTGGTTCTTGAAACACAACTTTGATCTGAAAGCCTTCATGAAACTGTTATTGTAAAAGCATATGTTTGATAACTTCAGTTATGTTAACCCCATAAAGGGAAAACCGTGGAGTTATGGAATCGTTTCCCGTTTAACAAAATTGTCTAGTATTAATAGTGAAACGAGTTCTACCGATTACTTATAAAAGCAAAAAGATCCGGTTGAATTGATTCGAATGGATCACCACTCCTAGAGTGTTGTGGATATCGCACTTGCGCACACCGACGAACAAGCAAAGAATACAAAAACGCTTACAGAAAGTAACTACGGAATATAAATCGACACAAGATGTAACGGGGTCCGCCTATTGATGCAATAAATGTAGGGTCATAAACTTCTGTGTAAACTAGCTCGAGCCTATGTAGTTTTCTTGTATTCCTTGACTTTACGAAGCTTACCTTTTTATTGTTTCCCCAATACACATGGCTTATAGAAGCTACACCAGCTTTCTGTAAATCTAAAATCATACCCTTCGAAGCTAGAATCTCTATACCCTTCTCACTCATGTGCCCAAGCCTTTGGTGCCAAAGAGTAGCGTTGCCCGTACCATCAATAGTTACGTTAATCCCATTGGAGGGTACCTCGACCATATACAAGCTTTCACGTTTGTTCCCATGAGCTACCACCAAACTACCTTTAGTAACCTTACACTGCTAGTCTTCGAAGCCTACGTGGAAACCTTCCTCATCAAGCTGCCCAACAGAGATCGAGCTGCTTAACAGAGATTAACCTTCTCTTTAGGCCTGGAATCTACCTAACATCCTTCAGAGTCCAACATGTACCAAAAGAAGTTTTGAGGCCAACATCCCTAATGCCTGTAATGTCTAGAGTCTTGTCATCGGCTAAACAAACCTTACCAGAGCATAGACTGAACCTTTCTAACTCTTCCTTGAAATAGGTAGAATGGAATGATGCACCAGAATCCATAATCTGATCCTCAATCGTATTCTCAATGCAACATACCAATGCGTCATCAGATGTCATGTTTACATCCTTATCCTTTGAGGCTACAAGCATCGAACAGTGATTCTGAAAGTGACCATTCTAGTTTCAACTTCAACACGTGATATCATCTATGTTCTTCGATTGACCTCTCTTCTTTGAATTCGATCTACATCTATTCTGCTTCTGCCCTCTATCTTGCTTTTTGCCCCTGCCTTTCTCTTATGCACTTACCAAAGAGTTCGAGTACTCTCCGGACGTCTTCCTACGGATATCTTTCCAAATAATTAAATCACAGATGTTATCGAATGTAAGCTTAGTAGTTCCGGTTAAACCACTAACTGTTGTAACAGTGCTTGGCCAACTCTCGGGCAACGAAGAGAGTAACAACAGAGCCTGCACTTCATCATCGAATTTAATCTCAACCGACAACCAACCTTGATAGGATTAAATTAAACTTGATGCGTATTTTATTTTAAAATATATATTTATCAAGTTTTAAATTTATAAAACTCGATCTACCTAACCACGCACTAACGGGCAGAGAACCCGATCATGGGTAGTATAGAATGGTAAATCCGAGGTCGTCCTAAGAGCTAAGTTGTAATTAGTTTTAATTTGAAATGTCACGTTTTGAAAATGGTTTTTTTTATTTGAATTGAAATGAGTTTAAAATAACAATAAATTAAATAAATGAAAATTAAAATAGTAGGATATATCAAGAGAGAAAACATGCTAACCTAGTTACTTCATTACTATTGTTATGAAAACATTTTCCTGTGCAATGTTAAACTATGGTTTCATTAACGGTTTCTAAGGTCGATAGACTTGAATATGGATATATAGTCTATCCTATACTCCCTGCGATTCCGAATCAGTCCCAAATCATCTGGGAGGAAGGATATCCAGGTTGCAGTGATTAATCCCAACTATTCCCAAAACATATCTAATAACCTATAAAGATTATTAACTATCTTTGAAAGAGTTCATGTGCTTTTTAAGTATATAAAGTGATAAGTGCGGTGACCGGTTAGTTTCTACACCAGGTAAGGAGTTAGTGATCCTCCCTAGTACCCATTGGATCCCATATTGACTAGATAATCTAATTATAGGGCAAGCTAGGTCTAAACCACCCGTACTACCAAAACCCAGGGTTACACGATAGTCAAGGAATATCTAAAGAAACCATAATCTAACAAGAAAAAATCATAACAACAGTAATTACATAACTGCAGTTTTAGTGCTTAGCCGCTTATGGTAACGAAAACACAGTAAGAGATAGAAGAAATCATATATTGAAAACTCATAATTCTTACAGTATTCGTATTTGAACGATTAAATACAAAAAGTAAGTAAAGTATGATCTCCCTTGGACTCCAGGTGGAATTCTTTAAAGGTTGGAAGCCTTTGTCGCCTCTCCAATTGGTTATGGAGGAAGTGATGTCGGAATAGCTTGAATGAGGCCTCTATTTATAGGTATCGAACCTGTTACGGTGCAACCAATAAAGGTGTTACGCCGTAACCATCTTACACGGCATTCCATAATTAAGCAGCTGTTACGGCGTAACCAGATATGGTGTTACGCCGTAACATTCAAATAATGTCCATAAGTACGTGATCTTCATTCCATATGCCGTAATGCTAACTTTGTCAAGATTACCTTCCAAATATATGGTTACGGTGTAACTAGATATTGTGTTACGCCATAACGTCTTCTTTGATCTTCGTACTTGCTTAATTTATGTTACGGTGTACCATTTTTGGTGTTACACCGTAATATTCTTCAGAATTTACACTTTAAGTCCGTTTTCCCTTGTTTCTTGTCACATTACTGCATTTCACCTAAAAACTACAAAACAATAGAAAATATCTCGTTTTCGAGTGTTAGTGAAACATTTGCAAGTAATATAGGGGGTATTTTGCCACCAAAGAGTATTAAATATTTGATGTTATCAAAACTCGTTCACATGATCTGTTACGGAGACTCTTTCCTTCATCTTCGTATTAACCAACTGTCAAATAAGAAACACCTTATTTGACGCACTAGGTTTCTCACACATATTAGACAGAGCCTTAATCAAGGCGTATGCAGTCTTCTCCTTGACAACATTATAGGCTACGTTCTTCACCAAGGATAACCTAACCACACCCAGAGCCTGCCTATCTAGTAGGGTCCAGTCTTCGGCCTTCATGCCTACAGGTTTGGCTTCTGCCAAAGGCTCAAGAAGCTTCTTCTAATACGGATAGTATTCGATCTGCATCTTCCAGATCCTGAAATCATGACCATCAAACTTGTCAATCTTTATCTTACCGTCTTCTGCCATTGTTTACTGTAACCTGGCTCTGACACCACTTTGTTGACCTGCGCACACCGACGAACAAACAAAGAATATGATAACATCAAATAGTTTATACTTTTTAATGTTAAAATCCCTTATAAAATGCTTATAATTGTTATAATTCTGTAGAAATGTGTACTTAATTGATTCATATTTCGTTTTTAGGAAAAAATGAGGTTTAGAGCAGAAAGATGCGGAAATGGAAGGGTGCATGATGAAAAATGCACTATGGAGATTTTCCAGGTGAAAACTACGGCTTAGTTGCATCAACAGGACTATGCCATAGCCCATACTCGACCCGAATCAAGCCAACCTCGATCAAAACCAACAACGACGTAGTTGACCCGTTGGGACTATGTCGTAGCCTCATGAAGAATATTACACTTGAAGAAACTAAGACGGAGCTCATACCCATGAACTACGCCATAGCTATTGTTAACTAAAGATGGATATGTGCATTTGAAGAACTACGAGTCACTTATGGCTACGCCGTAGCTGATACGAACCTATAAATACATGCCCTATTTCTGCTGTTTTCATCATTCTTTGGAGAGAGGACTTAGAGATTAAGACTAGGGCTTCTCTATGTGACGTTTTTCAGTTCCATTCACCACCATTCCAACGGAGGATTAGCTTTTAACCGTATTTGTATTATTCATTCATCAAAAAGTTTATAAGAGTTATAATGTTCAATCGATCAATGATTTCCTTCATTATTTCTTCTGCAATCTATAGCATGAGTGACTAAGCACCTTAAGTACTAGCCTAGTTATGTATTTACTATTGTGATTATGCTTGTTCCTTAGTTTAATTGTCGTTTGTTAATACAAATAATGTCTAAAAACGTTATTTATATTTTTCGACCTCTCAATGTTTTGATAATAACAAAATGTAAAAACGTTTACGATAAAATTAAACATTTACAAATTATTAATCGTAAAATTCCATTTCTAAGATTAGTAATCACTTAAGGTATGAACAAACAAATCATTAAGCATTATTAGTGATCAAGAATATATTTTTCTCTTATCCATTATATTTTTATAAAAGAATTTCACAAAATTAATTATACAAAATATTTTCTAATTAAATGAAAAGTTTTATTAAAAACTTAAAATTTGAAATTCAAAATTTCCCCCCAAAACGGAAGCTTCTATACCAGATACAACCTTACCCACAAAAAGATAAAAAAGGGAGCGTAGTCTACTAGCGGCCCCCTTATATATCTGGGACCGTCGGGACCGCCGCCAGTGACCGTTTGTTTTTCCTGCCTATAAATACTGCTCCATTCTTTTCAAAAAATTAGACCTCTTTGCACGAATTTTCTTACACTTCTTTCTCTCTCTAAAAACCTTCTTTCTCTCACTAAATATCTTGATCACTAATATCTCTTGATCTTGTTTCAAGTGATCTAATCTATTCTTCTCATCTCTTCCCTCTCATTCAAGTGCAAGAGAAGAACACTCGTATTCACCAAGAAACGAAGTGTTAATTAGTGATCTCTCCTCTTTTCTTCTAAGTATCAAATCTCTATTGTAATTATCTTGTGTATTTGTGTGATTCGGATATTATGTAAATCCGATAGTGTAGATCTAGTGATCGTGTAGTGATTGTGAAGTGGTAGATTGGTTCTAGCTAAGATTAGGACTCGACATTTAGCTTAGTGTCGGAAAATAACGTAAGCGACGTGTAAACGGTTTTCTCCGCCTGAAGGGAGCTTGTTGACATAGTGAAATCTCGAGTAGGATACTCGGGGAGTGGAGTAGGGCGAAGAAGAGCTTCGTAGCCGAACCACTATAAATCTTGGTGTCTTGGTTTGATTGTTCCTTCTCTTATCTCTTTATATTGTTGTGATTGTTATTTACTATTAGTTTAGATATTTACTTGGTTGATTCATATTGTTGGTTGGTTAAACATACTACTCGAATCTAAGTATTTCAAAAGCAAAGTTTTAAAACTAAAAAGAACGCGTAAACTATTCAACCCCCTCCCCCTTCTAGTTTCCACAATTGGTATCAAGAGCCAAGGTCACTCAAGATTTTTAAAATATAATGTATTTTAAAGCTTGGATCGATCTATGGATTCTGA